>JAUZNJ010032209.1:0-13801 GCA_034780135.1 Jordanella pulchra | reverse complement strand
GCAGTAAAATGTTGTTTCACTTGATGAATTTCCTTTAGAAAATATTCCACTATATGTACTTAAACTTCATGGGTGCCGATAATGGTGAGCAGGACTGTACATTCACACGTGCCCTTCCAGCTAAGTCAAATACTGGGAACCAAACTACCGGGAGCTTACACAGCAGCTTATCACCATCTAAGCTTTCCCAAACAGGTGGATCTTAGAGCATGTAAGAAAGCAATAAAATAAACTCCTAAGAGACATTCCTATCTATGTTCTACAAATGTTCAAACCAAAAAAGGCCTATAATGGAAAAAGAACATCTGACAGGTTATATTTTACTGTTCATATGGTTCTTTATTAGCTCTGTAATGTTCTCTTTTTACAGAAATGTATCTCATTGCTTTTGGTTATTCTTACTTTGATCTTTGAAATGATTTAGGGAAAGTATCTAAAGGTGTCATGAGTGAAGCTGTTTTGTTTTTCTTTATGATTATCTTAAAGTATTGCGTTTGGTTAACTTTTGGAGTATTTCTTCAGAGTTTGTACTTTTTCCTTGTTAGGTTTAAACTCTTCACTTTTTTTGTTTTTACCTTGCTTTATTCTGTTATATTGTCATTTAGTTTTGGTTTATTAATGTTTGTGTATTTATTCTTACTGAATATTTCTTAGCGTTTTTACTTTTTGCTTTCTCTTTCTCCATCATCCTTCCTGTATTTTTGTATAGCTTCTGTTAGTGTTAATTTTTTCTATTCACCTCAGAATCTATTCATTTCTTTTTTAGCCAGACTCATCAGTTTTTTAGTGGATTCTGTTTTACTGTGTTCTTGTTGTTATACGTCTTCATGGCTGAGTTCTGTTTAATTTATTCATCCTTTATTAAGTTATCCTCCACTCACCATGTAGCTTTAAATGGTCGCTGACCTTCAATTGACCAACATTGCATGTTGGTCCTGAACAACAACACAAAACAGCATCAGACAGTGGCAAACACCAAGTGTGGAACAAAGGAATGGGATTTATCGTCAGTGACACTAATGTTAATAATCCATCAGTTCCTTTATTTTTTGAAATGTGAAGACATAATTCTGTTGTTTTTCTAGAAATCGTTTTTGGAAGAATTTCAAAAGGTTTTACAAAAAAGAAAAAAAACTTGGGAGAGATTAAAACATAGGACACCTTTATGCCAAATATTAAAATCAAATCATTGATAAAAAGCAACAGAAAATAATAATGAATCATTGATGTGGTTTTATATTTTACATGTTTTCTCTACAGTTTCCATTTTGTTTTTGTTTTTGGAGGCAACTCCAATACTTTGCAGCAAAACTCAACACTGATCCAAATAGCTAAATATCTTATATATTTTAACAGTTAATATAAATATAAATAGATTTATGAATATAAGTACAAATAGAACAACATTTACGCCAGATTTTGTCCCAATCATGTGAAATCGGATTTTTAATCTATCATTATCAAAATGTGTTTAGTTTGGGTGAACTCTTGTTCCACTTCCCTGTTCTTTGCTGACTGAGCTGGAACTTGATGTGTTCTTCTTCTGCTGTAGCTCTTCTACCTTAAGGTTCAACATGTTCTACATTCAGAGACCGAGGTCCCAGAACCTTAGTTGAAATAAGGAGTTAATTGAGCTCCACACGGCTTTTACTCACTTTCCATACAATCCACTGTAAACACTCTAGCAAGATCAAAACAGCGCTCTAAGGTGTTCAGAAAGGAAATTGTTGCAACTTAGGAGTCTGGTGGTGGGTTTGAATAGGTCTAAATATACCCAGGTCAGTTCACATAGAAAGCAAACTGCAAGATACTTTAAAAAAGAAAAAACTCAATTCCAGATGCTTAAAAAGAAGTATCAGGCTCCTGCAGCTGCTGATCTAACTTCTATGAGGGTTTCAAGGAAGAAACTTTTACTACCCAAGAAAACCATGAAGGTCAGTTTAAAGTTTGCCAGTGAAGGAAAAGACCAAACACTTAAACAACTCTTAAAATTAAGTATTAGACCAGATCAGAGGCCATGTAGGACATAAAACAACTGCAGCTTACCCAAAATAATTATATGATATAATACCAAATGCAAAGCATAGAGAAGGAAGAACCAAAGTTTGGGAGCCTTAGCGGCAGCAGGTTTTGGTCAGCTCACTATTGCTGCGTTTAATTTCATCCATAGTCAACATTTGGATGAAATTGGACAGCCTCTGTTAAATGAATCGTATAACAGTTTTGCTGATATTTGTTAAAAACAAACAAGCAAACAACCAAAAAGAAGAGCATGTTTTCACAGGGAATTACAAATAAAAATACATGAGAATGTGGTAGAAGGCAAGTTAATTCAATTAAATTCAATTCAAAAATATTTTATTTATCCCAAAGTGAAATTGAATACATTAATGAGTATATAACCAGAGTCAAAACTATTTCAATGCCAAAGACCCCATAAATAAAAGATGATGCAGTGAAATGACTTAAAATAATAAAGGTTTGAAAAAACATCTGTATTTTACAAGTTTGTTTTTGACTAAATCAGCTAAAAAAACAATATGAGCTGTACTACTGTATGAGGATGTGATTAATTATGTATATTGGTATGAAACATTACAGGATAGAACTCCTCAGTGAATGGAGTGAATGGGAAAAAAGCAATATGTGATCATATTAGTAAATGTCGCAATAAGGGTGAGTGGTGATAAATTAACATAATTAAATAATAACATTCATATCAAACATTGATAGCAGAGTGTACCACAATGTTTAATTGAAAAATATGCTCTAGGAAATGTTTACTGTTTTGGAAATAAAACAAGTTTGTTTTTCAGTTTTCAGTTGAAGTTTCTGAATATTTTTAACACCTATTTACCACCCAAAAACCTTTTCATCTGGACCAAAAAACAAATCCCATCAAATTTACTTTTGGCATAACTACTCTGAATGCATGGTTAACAAATATTTAGCAAACATTTCCAGCTGTAAAATTTGTTTTTATCAATATACATATGCAGTGTGATAAATAGTGCCTTCCCACTACAGAAGGTACAGTTGTTTTCCTATAGTGATGTGGGTTGATGGTTGTGTATATATATCAAGCTTTGTGTATATCTGTTTTCTGCATTTGATGTATTACTTTTTTTTTGTTTGTTTGTTTTTTTGCACCACAGAACATAAACATGTTGGGGGATTTTTTGGGACATAGGGTCTATAATTACGTTGTTGTCAAAAATGTTCCTTTCTGTCCAAATCTGTTCCTTTCTTTCTGACAAATAAAAATCTATGCAACATCCTTTACTAATTTACATCAAATTAAAATCTATCTTTTTTATTTATTTATCATTCAAATAAAAAAAACACAGTACAATAAAAAACTGAACTAAAGAATTTTCTTTATTCTAACATCTTCTGTAATTTGTCGCTGGAGTTAATAATTACCTGTTTGCATCACTCCATTGTACAATGCAGCGTTACAGCTCTTCTGACATAATCCAGATTACATGTCAGCAGAGACCAGAGATTACCACACCATCACGAATGATTTAGGAATTATCACCTTGATGAGACGCTGGTGTTTGTTCACTCAGAGGTGGCAGCATGCAGATACAGGTGATTGTCTTAGGGTTAAACTTTTACGATCGTATAAGTTTGGTTTTGGATCCAACATCATAGTTACTTCCTGCTTTCAGCGAGGAGGAATTCACATCAGCAGCAGTTTTTAATTAAACCTGTGAATGTAATTAAAGTCTAAGTAGTTGGAGTAAGTGACTTTCAAAACATGTGAATATTTTCATTTCCAATTTGGGTATTTTTCTGAAAATCTAATGTTTCCAATACTATTATAAAAATATACAGAGCTTTAATGAGGATCATCAGATGATGGGATTTAACTTTAATTATAAGTGTACAAATGAGCAAAAAAACAAACAAACAAAAAAAGCAACGCCAATATTTATCTCTTTTCCATGCAATATGCAGCTTTTTGTTTCAAATCTAAACCACTACTGAAAAATTGCTGAGTTTTGTAGTACTTTACTAATATGCCCTCCCTCAATCATTTTCTTATTTACAACTAACTAAAATCCTAGACCAGGGACTCTGTTTTGCTGTTTCTTTTCTGTCTGCTCAGTCTTTTCAAACTGAGCTGCCTCTGAGTTTCTTCCACTTCGGGTTATTCTTCCCCACTGTTGCTAAATGTCTGTTTCGGATGAATGATTGTTGTATTTTTTTTTTTTTTTAATGTACCCTTTTGTATTTCAAACTAAATATAAAATTGTGTTATAATTAACTTCAAACTGAACTGCATGTAACTGAATTTGGATGCATAGTTCTTATTTTCCACACCATTGTATAAAGCCTGCTGAACTTGACGAATGGAAAACAGTTTCTTTGGAACACACCTACATTAATCTTACTTTAGAAAGAAATAGCAAACTTCCAACCAAAAGCACATGAAATTTCCTTTGGTTTAGAATCTAAAAGATCCAAGTTGACATGTTTTCCAAGATATAATAATCTGCAGGATGCAGCACTTGTTTTTCCTTCCCAGCTGGGAGCTGTCTGAAGCATCAGCTATAATTAGTGGATCACATCCCAGGCCACCTGTTACCTCAGTGCTGCAGGTGTCTTAAAGGGAGCTGGAGTTTAGTTTAGCAGGGAAACGTCAATAAACTTTTAAAAAGCCAAAAAGTAATACATTTTATATGTTTAAAATAATAATTTAGACGAACAATATTGGTAGCAGGAGAACCTGCATAGCATGGAGCACAATCATCAACAATAACCTACACATTGGGTCTGACACTGACAGGTAATAATGTATTCAGCCCCATATAAAGGTGTCGCTGTCCAGGGTACTAGGAGTAGCAATAAACGGAGGCTAAACTCCCACAGAAGGTTACTCACTCTCTGTGATCTTCTGCAGCCCCAGCACATCCTCCGGTGTTATAACAGTGTTTTTGCGCAGCTCTTCTTCGGTTCTAACGGGGATGCCCATATCTGATGAATTGCAGCCCTGCTGCACTTTCATGTCCAGCCGAAGAGGGTTGCAGCCGGGGATTGACCGAGGCTCTCTTCTTCTTCTGTTTCTGCTTCTCCTTCTTGCCGCACAGATTTACTGCGCCGGAAGCCTTCAGATGCGCGATGTCAAACAAGCTCTGCGCTGCTACCAAAATAACTCGTTCTCCATGCCTCCTCCTCCCCTTTTCGATCCAGTAGGAAATAAAAATCACTGCTCCGCTCCCTCCCCATTTGCCTCCCTCTCTCACGTTAGGCTCACGGGCTCTCTCAGAAGCTATTTAATCCAAATCCCACTTTAAGACGAGCTCGGTGGACTGTGCTCCTCTTCGGCACCAGCACTGCCTGACTGAATGGGTCTCAATGAAAAGCTGGGAGTCTTCAGTATTTGTACGTTTGTTTTTACGTCATACTCACACAAAGGGGTGACAAATTATCATCTGTTATAATTTAACTTGTGAAATGTACCAGAAGCATCACATATGACATACACCATATGGTCAAACCACAGCACCTTAACTGTGCATGGGTTTATAAAGCTAAAGCTTAGGCAATGAAGAAAATAAAATATTTTGTCTTTTTATTGTAACTCTCAAACTAAATTTCTGCTTCTCTTATAGGAAATATCTCCCCTTCTTTCCTATCTCGTTATGTGCAGTATGTTAAAAAAAATGGTGTTATATATAGTCCATAGGTATAACTGCTTGTCTGTTGTTTACCCATGTTTTGCGCCATCCTTCCAAATTAAATTATTCCTTATTTTACTTTCTCGCTTACTTGTTGTGTTTTGTTTAGTTAATCCCCTTAGGTCATCATTTTCTCTTTTCTCCTCATTTAACGGTTTATTTGTGTCAGATCAGCTCCATTCCTGTTAATTAGTCATCCCCCCTCAGCTTTCATTCTGTTTCCTTCTGTTCTATAACTTCTCTGTATATACCTACTCTGGCCTCTTTGTTCTTTGATCCCTACTTTAGTATCTACACTCCTGATTTCTGTTTTGCTGCTATGTTCTACTTGTGCCTCGCCATCTGTAAGTTTTTCTATTTTCACATTTAAAGAACTGATACACTTGTGTTTTCTTATCTAGCTGATAAATGTTGTAGGTTGCAGCTAGATGATATCTATGGGGTTTGGGAAAGACGGAAAACATTTTCAGGTTAAAAGCCAAGCACCTAACAGATCAACACTCAGCCCTTCATTAGCCCAGTCTCCCTGCTACAACTTCTCTAACTATCAGTAACTGTCTGCTTGTCTCCCCAATACTCTCTTAGCTCTCAGTCATCACCATCCTTAGTGTCTGCAGTACCTCTGCAACCCCCACGTTGAATACCTGTGATTTAAAGGATGGTCCCTAATCAGCTTTGCCCCCCTGCTAAGCAATTGGGTGGATGATATCATCTTCAAACTCCTGCACCAAGCTTCGTCATTTCCTCCTGGGACTTCTGAGGGACAGGCTGGAGCTCTTAGGAGTGGACTTTCACCTATCCCAGTAGATACTGAATCACCCAACTCCACAGTATGTGGAGTTAGGAGCTTTTGGGACAGACTGATCTGTGACATTGTTCAAGTTCACCTTCTACATGGCAGACTTCACCAGTTTTCCTGGCTTCTATCATTAGAAGTTCTCCCACAACTATGTTATAAGACGTTTATCATGTGATAACAGCTCAGTGGACAGACAGTGGACACAGTGGGGGCTTGTGGCTTTTGGAAATGATTTTGATGGAGCCTTCTAACTAAGTGGGTGTTAACTTGAGCAAATAATTGGAACTGGAGTTACAACACTGATGCTCAGAAAGGATCAGATTGAATTCTCTCTGCTGCCAAGATGTTGATCTATTGGAGAACACTGTTTTCGAATCTATGGTGGCATCAGTTGCCTTCTACAGAACTTTCAGCTTATTATAGAAAAAAATAACAGCTTAAAGATACATACCATTACTTCACTCTATTTATAAATATAAAGTGAAATACTTAATAACATTATGAAAAGATTCATGGCTTTTGAAAAACACTTAATTATTTCAATGATTTTTTTTAATGCATTTCTAATGATCACATCCTTTGTATTCTTCATTTGTAAATCAAATATTTAAATCATGTATCAGGTAAAAATACATAAATAAATGTTACACCTAATTTTTCATAGTATACTTATTTATCTTTTGGAAACTCACAATTATATATTTTAATATATATCTTGATTCTCCATATACATACCTACCAATGACTGTGAAATCATCTCACTTGGTGTCCCAGGACCTCCTGGGGGAATTTCAGAACCCCCATTCTACAGTGTGGCAGCTTAGAGCAACAGCTTCATTAACAGTACAGCTAAGAGGAAGTGATTAGATAAGCTCATCAAGAAGGCACATTCAGATGTCCTATCAGCACAGTGTAGATGATGAGGAGAGACTGAAAAAGTGTAGCAGAAAATAACATTGCTATTACACAGTGTCTCCCAGCTCATGCATGGAACTGATAAAGGGGAATGGATAGAACAGTCTTCTGCTGCTTTCTAGCTGCACAAAGTAGTGTTATAGTTGAGCTTTGTTCAATGCAGCTGTTAGACCTTATGGCCAGAAATCCTCCCAACATGATCAATACGTTTTCAACTTTCTTTTGCATTTTTAAATCTATGTGTTCTATTTGTAAAGACTTTAAATACTCAAAACTTTAGCTTTCTATCTCAACTTGCTGATATTTTATTTGTTCTTTTATCTTATTGTCAATTTCTGTTCCTTCTGTTCTAACTGACTTTAAACTACCTGGTTCTCGGATTTTCTTTTTTAAATGGATATAAAAATGAATGACTAATGAAATGGAATAAATCACTCCTAGGAATGTTGTTTTAAAAAAAAAAATAAAACTCTATATCTGTTTGTTTTGCAGAAATGTACATGCCCGTTTTCATTTTTTAAATGAAATTTCCCACTCCGAACTGTTTTTATTAATGGTTTTTGTTTGTTTGTTTTTATGCATTCTACCTTTCCTATGTGTGGTTCTGTATTCCTTTTTTCTATTTTCCTGATTTTATTTCCTGCCAGAAAAGCTGAATTTCCCAACTCTGGGACAATACAGGATATTTCTGTTCTGTTCTGTTCTGTTCTAGTATTCTGAAGTCTTTTTCTGTCATCATGTAATGCTAAAGGACAAAGGGTAGAATTTATTTTTCTTAAACTTGTGATGATATGATCAACAATAGGTTTCAAGGGTCAGGTAAAAAAATGTTTTAAACAAAGACATGAACGATGTTTGTGTCATGTTTGTCCTATATGGAAGTCATTTATTTGAGCTCTTTGGTGTTTTGTGCTTGTATATCATCACTGTTACTTTTATAAGTGTTCAGTCAGAAACCATATAAATTAGCTGAAATAAGTGAAAAAGATGCTAAGTTTGGTGGAGCAATTTCCTATGCCTTTATAAGTTTCTTGATCTACAGTTAATCTTTAGTAGATGGTAGTTTTTTATAGATAAATTATAAAAATAACAGTGAAATCTGTTTATTTATTTTAGGCATGAAATCACACTTTACAAAACATTCAGTCATTCACCTACACACACAAACATTCACAAGCTTCATGGTAGCCACAGCTGCCCTGGGGCAAACTGACAGAAGCTACCCTGCTATAAATCCTTGCACACAACGATAGAGACAGACGGAGCGGGGCCTGAAACCAGCATCCCACAGGTTGCAGGACAAACCTTCTAAACAAACTCTTAGAAAAGGCTTTTCAGACAATAACATACAGACAGTTCAGCAATAATAATAATAACAATAAAGTATTAGTTTCATGTGTTTTATTTTAATTCATTTGGTTTCCATTGGAATATTGTTTTTCAGATGCCAGCATCCCTGAGAAAATGTAAAATCTCAAACTTCAGGACAGCGCCATCTATAGGCAGGACAAAGGATGTAATTTCAGTTAACCGTAACCCTGTGCAGCCCTCTTCCTGCTGCTCTAGGGCTGTGAGATACCTGGGTTAGTTCTTGGAGATGAGGAGAGAGCTCCTCCCTCTGCCTTGCATGTTTATAACAGTACCGGTCTGAGAACTGTCCATGGTACTGCTCTCTAAGCAGCGATATTAACAAACTTATTTTTAGAAAGTGGGGGGAGAGATGTGATCACTGACATCATTTCAGCTTGAAACTCATTAGTAAGTAAGTGAAAAAAAAGCATTACAAGGTTGCATGCAAATCACCCCGCCCCAAAAAACAACAAAAAAGAACATTGTAAACAAATACTACTGATCCCCTATGATCCCCTATGCGGAAATAGGATATGATCTTTTTGTTTGTCTTGTGTTTTGGGTAACTATTCCTTAAGTTTTTTTGTTTTTTTTTAACACCCTAATGCATTCAGTCTTTTCATTAAACATAAGGTAAACAACTAGAACTGTCCTTGAGGCAAATTTTCATGGACAGATCTCAGCTCTGATGACATCCCTCCTGTTAACTTTAAGTCCGTCTCACTCATCTATGCAGTCAGCTCAAAGCAGCCCCGGCGATGTGTCTGCATGTCTCTCACCCTGCGGATGGATTGGATCTGAGGGTGGGTGGCTCCCCATTCATTCCAGTGCTTGAAAGGACCCAATTCTAACACATACTGGTAGCCACGATAGCCAGGGTATTGGTAACCCACCCAGCTGTGTGAAGAGAAGGAACAGATGTTACTTCTGTTTATTTTTAAGTTTTTATTTAATGTGGATGGATGGAAATGTATTTGTGTAGCCATTTTCTAATGTTGTAAATACAAATTTCAGTGTGTTTTATTACGAAGAACATAACAGTGAAGTGAAACACAAGTGATACATGGGCTTTAAAATGTTATTCAGATAACAATCTGAAAAGTGTTGCGTTAACCTGTATTTACGTAGCCTCTTAACCTAACTGCAAATATTAAATGCTTCCCTTTAGAAATCTACTTTTTATGAACTAGAGCCAATCTGTATGTATTTGATATCAGTTGTAATCCAGTTGATTTGGTAAGGCCCCAGAAGTTTGTTAGAAAGCATTATTGAACAAAAACCACCTTGAAGACACCTTGCACACAGCGAGCAGGTTTTTTAATAAGCAGTGAAGAAGCTTTACCCCAAGTTTTGGTCATAAAACAATAATCCCAAATGAAACGAACTTTGCTTAACTGGAAACCTACAGACATTGCAGTCCACCTGAACAAAAAAGCTCAGTAAGACCTAATCTAACTCTTTCTAATAGTAAAGAATTTAGGAAACCATGTAAAACAACATACCTTCTTGTTTTTTTCAGGTTTAATATGACAAAATATGAAAGTATTTGCTTCATTTTAATAATTGTCCAAGGTACCTACAAGTACCTGAACAAGTGCTGATATTATGACACAGGTAATTGAAAATAGCAAACAAAATAGGTAAAAGTAGAATTCAGGAGAAAAGCAGTGATGACTTACGTTCCACCAGTAACCTGAATGCTTCCTACACGGTCCTGGAAGCCGTAGGACCACAAGCTTGGAATATCCTCATCGCACACCTCCATCTTACGGCCCTCAAAGTTTGCACCTTCGTATAGACAAATCTTGTGGTCTTGTGGATCCTAAAAAAAGCATATTCCACTTTCAGTCAGCTGGTCATTTACTGTAGATACATTTGATGCTTTAAATAGATCCAGCCAGCAAATTTACACAATAAAACATCTAAGCAAAGATAATCACAAATAAAGGAGTCCAAAAATAAACTCCTAAAACCATCACATCAAAAGCATATTGCATCAAGTAGAAGCTTCAAAAAGTGCTTGTTTAGATGAGGGGCTGGTGAATGGAATAGAAATCTGTATGAATAAGCTGGTGTCAACGTACCATTCGGACTGGCCTGACTGACATCATGCGATCACAGCGGTAGCTGTTGGACCAGGTATCCCAGCGGGGATACTCGCCCTTTTCCAACATGAACATCTCACCTGTCATGTTCTGCTGCTCATAGCCGACCCAGCTGCATAGTCAGAAGGATCTGTTTAATATCTTGTTAAAACAAGCAGATCAATCACACTCAAAGTATTTAGGCATTTAGATATGGTGAAGATGGCTCATTCAAGTTCAAAATGAGCATCAGAATGAGGAAGACAGGGGACTGGTTGGTTCATGCTGGTTTGATGGTTGATTGCTGCAGGGACTAATTTTTTTTTTTTTTTGCACAGTTTTGGACCTCTTAGTACCAGATGAGCATAATTTCAACCCACAGTCTTCCAAGGTCCAGACTGGAAAACTTATCTCCAATAAAGTGCCCAGTATATTACATTAAAAGCATTGTCAGTTAGACAGGTTCGGAGACTTACGGGCCACACTCTACCCTAATGGAGCCAATTCTGTCAAAACCTTTCTCACACAGGTTACGGCACTCTCCAAACAGGTCCATCCTGCGGCCCCGGAAGTTTTCATATTCATAGAGGTATATCTAAAAAAAATGTTAAAAATGCAAAACCGATAAAGACAGAATAAAAAATATAAAAGATACTTTAAATGTTTGGTTTTTAGGAGTATTTTCTAGTTTTTGAAGTACCTTGTGATTGCGCAGGCCAATGGCAGGGTGACTGCCAATACTGCCTTGAGCACCTGAGTGAGACATGATCAAATCTGAAGAGAAAGGAATCACAAAACAAACAAGAAAAAAATCACTTTCACAAGCATAGAGGTGAGTAAGAGTTTTCTGAGATGTGTTTGCTTACTGCATCTTTCAAAATACTTGAAAACTGAAACATTTAGTGTAAGACATGCAGATTTCAATGCACTTGAAATAAATAGCGTTATAGAAAAATGTTTATTTTCGTTTTATTTGTTTTTATGTTATACTAAAGTTACAACTAATTCATCCAAAAAAGCTAAAGATTTCGTTTTTCCTGTGATTTTGCCTGCTGAAGGTGCTTGACTGCACCTGCGAACACCTGGCAGAGACAAAAACATACTAACTACTGACACACAGGATTAATCCCTCTTGTTTTCTGTTCACGCTAGAAAACATGAATAAAGTTGAAAAAGCTCCCGATCTGTGATACACGTGACAGTGACAGTCTTGTTTTTTTTTAATTTAATATGCCTACAGTAGAAATTCTACAACTAAAACATTTCCAGCAAGTTCCAGGAATTCTCCCAATCTAAATGAAGAGAAGTTACAGAATAAAAATGTAATATTAAAACAGACTTCATCTACTTAATCAAGTCAGACCTTCAACAAATATCTTTTTTCTACTTGCTATATGCTAATAAACTTCTAAAACCCACAGCACAGCTTAATTACAATAAATTTCTGGGTGATCCTTTGAAAGCAGGTATTACCTATCACTTATACCCGTTTTACCTGTTCACAGCAATACCCTGTTGTTGGACGACATTGTATTTCTGCCCCAAAGATATTTTCTTGACATTTGCTAATATTTCTCAGCACAGAACATTTAAATTCATTTTGCCCAGAATCAAGTTTTTTAAGTTAATCCTCCCTGCTGATTTATAACAAATCAGTCTAGAATAATTTACTGCATTTTATACAAGTATCCACCTGATCAGTCTAAAGTAAATCATTAATTAGGCTTGGTTGTTTTAGTCTGCCAAGTGAGTAAACCACAGTATCCTCTCTAATATCCAAACATTTTTACTAGAAACAGTCAGAAGAATTTTCTGTGGACACTTACAGTCACAACTGAAGGCTGTGATGGACCGACCTTGAAGACAGAGATGGACGGAGGCCTTCTCAGTGGACATATATATATATACATTCACCTCATGAGTGAATTTATAAAGCTATGTCATTGGCTCAGAAATGCTGGGAGTGCGGTGCTGGGTCAAAGGTCATGCTGTTAATCCATTGGTCTGTGCTCAGTCAGCAGGGGAGGGGCGTATTGTATGGCCACATTGTTGGGGGCTAAGGACAGTCACTGCCATCAGCAGAAAGTTAGTGGCAATTTGAACTCACAGTCAAACCTCTACTCTTAGGCTTTGAACGTTTTATCAACATTATCAAACTTTTTTAAATATTTAATTCAAACCTTCTGTCATCACCAACAGCTATTTTGTGATAATTTTTTATTTTTGTATTTTTCTCCCATTTGTTTTTTTCTTTCATGTTTGCAGCTAAGCCTTTGAGCCCTGTGACGGTAAATGTGCTGACTGTTGGAATGGGATGTTTTTTCTTTTGTTCAGACGGGAATGGCTGACACTTTTCTGTGCTGCTGGAGTTTCACTGTTACTTTATGGCCTTTATTAAATGCAGGTCAAACACTCTAAGAGCTGTAGAAAATGTTAAGCATTTAATGAAATAAAAAAGAGATAACGTGTGAATTAAAAAACAACTGAGAAGCAAAGACTTGATTAAAATAAACTGAAGAATTAATACATGTCCATTTTGTCTGGGAAGGAGAATTATACAAAACTACTGCAGCTCTATGAATGAACAGATTTATGAAATTTTTTTTAATCTACAGTCCTGAAGTCTCCTGAAGTCTTTTTGATAACCTAGAAGACACCTTCCTCAGATTGCAATGATCAGCTTCTTAACTGCAGCAAATTAGGACTAAATCAGTTGAAGAATAATTCATTGACAGTTGTTTAAGCAGGGCATCATACCAGATGGAGCTGTCATTTTAACACAATCTCAAAACTTTGCCAAAATCAGATTCTTGGTCAGGACATTGAAGCTGCATATCATCTACAGTGTTCGAAGCAGTTGGTAAAGCTAACGGCACACAGTGAATACGCAAAAAAATCTATCTATCTATCTATCTATCTATCTATCTATCTATCTATCTATCTATCTATCTATCTATCTATCTATC
>JAUZNJ010032208.1:0-13801 GCA_034780135.1 Jordanella pulchra | reverse complement strand
GAGGGCTCCAGCCCAGGAGACCCACGGCGCACTCTGCTGGAAGGAAGATGGAGCGACAGGCTCCGGATCCCAACAATATTGCTCCTACTATCTACTGTCAGATCCAGTAAGATTCTTAAAAGTTAGTTATAAAAATGAGTTACGGCAGCAGATCTTCAAAAAGTAGTTGTTTAGTTTATTAAATTCAGTTCAGTTTGACTTTCATAAATCACAGGTTGTGTTTTTTTACACAAAAATACCTGCATCATTGTTAGCTGAAGTTTTTAGCATCCCGTTAGCTTAATGGCAAGTAAATAGCGACATTTTGCGTCACCAAACTTGAAAAAAGTTACTTACTATACTAAAATAAATAGAAAGAAATGTAAATAAATAGTTAATCACCACTGCTATCAACTGTTTTTATGAGAGTGGCAGCCATGCTGGATTTAATTAGCTTGTGGCTAGCTGTTAGCAGCTTCAGTGAAAATGAAAAGTCTTTCACCTTAATGAAGTTTTCTAGACAACAATACTGAAACAAAAACGCATATGCAGTAGTATTTGTTCTTGTTATGTATTTATTTTTTATTCCCTCTATGGTTTGTTTGTTTGTTAATGTCTGTATGCCAATAGCATTGAAAGCTAAAATCAAATTCCTTGTCTGTCCACAGCTGATTTTTATTCTGGTAATATAATAAATGACTAAATGTTTTTCATCTTCCTAGGTCACTGGAATAAAAGCCCACAATGCTTAAAGACAAATGGCGTCATGTTTGTAATACTGGACTATAAAGTATTTATCTATGCTGTAAAGAGGCAAAAATGATCTCAATGTAAACAATAACCTTTATCTGCAGTTTGGAAAAATCTTTTGAAAAATATCATATTAGACAACAAAATACAAAAGAATATTTGATTTGAAAATCTGAATATATTTCTAAAATGTTATTTTATCTTTACTATCAAGCAAACGTGGCCAAAATAAAACAACCAGTTGTTTTCCTTGGGTCTTTGATTCTTGTACCAGAGCTGGAACCTTTTAAAGTCTCCTTTTTACTATAGGATGAAGCATTTCCTTTCCTGTTTAAGACCAGAATTTAGTTTTAAGCACATCTTATAATTAAAGCAGAGTTCTATGTGAGGACATTTATCTCCTCTGGCAAGTAAAAAACCTAATTAGAGCCAGACGAAATCTGCTGAGTGGAATATTATACTGTATTTTCTTTCTACTAAATAGTTTACATGCATAAATCAGCCCTCAGCATAGCAGCACAATTCGATTTAGGTAAAAAGATACTGTTCTAGTCTCAAGGCTGAATGTGGCTAAAGCAGAAGTTCACAGCTGGGTTATTATCTGAGGATTTTCTTGATCACAGGTCCAAACTTTAATGTTCTGATCTTTGAGCTTGTTACTGCTTTAGAAATAAAGACAAGGTCCTCCATCATGCTGGCAAACACACAGATTATCACCACTTTATTCCTGGTTTGTTGTGAGGAGTTACTCTTTATTCATAGTGTTGCTCGTGGGTAGAGCTGGTGGACGCCTCGCTACCTTGAAGGAGAAAACAAGCAGACGAATCAATTAGAGAGGAAAAACAGAGAGGGAGAAAAAAAATCTATCCTTAGGTGTCCATTAGAATTCTGTTCTGATAATTTTCTTCTTTATGGATTACGTTAAATTTTGGGTTGTTTTTTTTCTGTTTGCATTACAGTTAAAACCATGTTGTTATAAACAGTGTAAAGAGACACAACATATTACCTCACTTTTTGACATTAGCAGACAACGCTTTGACTCAGAGACACGTTATATTTCCTGAATACCTGAATAATGAAAACACATTGTCTTGAACTTCTCAAATTATAAAATTTAAGTAGAATTGCCATTAAACAAAATAACTTGGGACTTTTAGTTTCCCTCCAAAATCCTATTTTGGTCCATTTCTCCTGACAGAACCGGTTTAGGTTACTTTGTCAGATGAATATGAATTGTCACAAGATTTGTAAATTCACAAACTCTAGAGAATATATCTTGCCAGAAGCCAACAGATGTGTTAGCCTCGGTACAGAAATGTTTAGGACCAAAGTAATGTGGTAACAGAAGGCTGAAGCGAAACAAAGATTGCTGTGTCACTTTTAGCTGGAATACCCACTGTTTATATTGGAGCAAAGGACACGATTTTTGCGCTCGGGGATGGGAAAGATGTTTGCGTTTTCCTCCTGACCAGATTTGATAAGAATTTGATTTATCAGTTAACTTCATTGTAAGTTAATTGTAAAACAAATCAAGCGTGTGATGCGTCAAAGCTGCTGCTGCTGTCATTGGCTAAAGGCTCGACATGGTTGGCAGGGACCACTTGGTGATTTACTATTCAGCTCAAAGAATTGGACTGACTGCCCCCTCCCCGAAAAGCGAGAACAGACAAATCTACCATAAAGTGTTCTATGAGACGGGGATCAAAACATTGACATGCTCTGAGTTCTAGAGTGCAACGCAAGTTTTCAGAGAATATAAGAAAATTAAAAACTGCAAAGTAACAGACCTCACAGCGCATCACTGATTAAAAAACCTGCTGCTAATATTAAGCTCTCCACTGGTGGGAGCATCATTCTTTAGACTCTCAGGGAAGTAATGTCTTTCTTTTTACAGCTGACCCTCTCAGCTTGTGGTTCTTTAGGAAACAGAGGATGTTCTCTTTCCGCTGCATTAATCCAGGCAACTGTTTGCTGCACATGAGGCCATGTTGCTGATTGGATTGTTTGCCTGATTTCTGTCTGTCTTTCATTGCTTCACCTGAACTCATGATAGAATCAGTCAGGGTCAAAATACTGAAGACCAGGCTTTTGTACTAAAGTAAACCTTCTTCAGCTGAAAATGCTGAAAAATTAGAGCTGGAAATAAAAACAAAAAAAGTCAAAGTGTGTGTGTGTTACTGCAAAGATGTTATGTTCCAGCCTTCCTCCTCCACAGAAGTGCTCTTTGGTTTACCAAGCAGATTGGAAACCTTTTCATCCAAACCTGATGTTACGTTTTAAACCAAATGTATATTTTTTTCCCTGCTGAAAAAAACAATAATCTGAAACTCAAACCCACTTCTGTCTGGGAGAAGAGCCATATGTTTTCACATTTGACATTTTATGCTTCCTCTATCCTCTGACAGACAGGTGAGTCTTTAGCCTCCACAGCTTGAATTGAAAAAATGTTCATTTTTAGCAGAAGAAATCCTGTTCTCAGGTGTTTTTTTACAGCCTCATTGCTGCAATTTGTCACTGATGCAGGGGAGAAGGTACAGTTCAGCTCTTACCTCTATGCCTGGGAACAGAAAGTGGTGGAGAAATGAACTCTGGCAGCTGCTCACTGGGGGAAGAGCCGCTTAATCCACAGAGCGCTCTTCAGCCTCCAGTTCTTTGTTTTACATGACGTATTATACTGGCTCATAAACATTTAGAGGAATAAATAAATATTTCTAAACAATTGTTCAGTCAACAAACCTCCATAGGAGTTTTATTATGAAATACCAACATTGTGCTGTTATTATTGCCATCCATTGCTAATTAGCGCCTAGCTGCTGCTTTGCCCAGAGAGAGGAACTGCTGGAATAATTCAGGCTCTGACTTGATTTCTCCAAAAGGTATTTTAAGTGAGCGGCTGCATGGAGGCACAGTTTAGAGTGAGAATATATTTTGTCTCTCTGCCATCAGGCACAAAACCATGTGTAATCTTTAAGAGCAAAGAGAGAAAAGGATGGAGGTGAAAACAAGGCAGGACAGAAGGAGGGCAGGAAGCAGGAGGAGATCTCCTCACTAAGCTTCCAACTGATTTCACTTAAGACTGATTCAGAAAAGGTCGAATATGAACTATATAATTATATAAAATTATATCTAGAAATCCAATTATATTAGATCTGCTTGCACAAATCTGCAAATTCCTGAGTCAGTTCTCTACTCCTGGTCGTCCCAATTAGAAATAAAACAGACTATTTCCGAGCCATCAGAGATACGGATCCTTTGAGTCTTTTCATTTACTACATGAGTTTTCTCTGTTTTCATTCTGATTCTTAATTATTAGCTTTTGTTTATTATTTTCTGTTTGGAGATTTTCCTTGTTGGGGTTTATTTTTTTAATTAAACATTATCATGTTTTGGTTTTGCCTTAAAGCAAGGGTTTGTAATAATGGAGAGCTGGTAAGATTCAACGCTAAGCCCTCCCATTCCAAACTCGAACGTGCATTTCACAGAAGAACTCAGAGTGGAGCTGATTCAGCCATTTCTTTTAACACACTTTGGACTTCAACCTAAGTTCATCATGTCTCATTCACCTGTACATAAACTATAGTAATATTGCAGCTTTCAAGGTAGCATGCTAGGTTTAGCAATACTAACCATAACAGTTTTAGCATGTTATTTTTAGCCAAACTGACTTAAGAAATTTTTGAAAGCAGTTTTGTGAATAATTCTGATTGTTTTTCTGTTTCATCAAACTGAGTGACAGGGATTGGTCAGAGTTTTTAGAGGCTAGCGGCTCTCACATTTTTCTTGTTGTTTGTTCCTTTTTCTGAAAACATAGGTGTTGACTGCTCTCAGAATGGAAGGAGCAATTGACTGAATATAAGAAAAAGTGTTTCTGAACAGGATTACCAACTACACCTTTAAACCTGTTATTAGTTTTGCTATTTAGGTCTCACAATATTAGTTCATTTTCTCATGGTCGCATCAGTCAGGTGTCTTCTTGCTCTCTAGTTTATTTTCTAGTTTGTTTTCTGTCATTTATCTTGTTTCTTTGGACAAGTATTATTCCATTATTTATTAACTAAATCAATAAAGAAGTAGATCACAGTCGTACCATCAGTTTCAATCTTGAAACACTCCACATTGTAGTGAAATATTGGTGGTGGCAGAATCATCATTTATTAAACAGGAACAGGGAAACTGGGAGAGCCAGTGCCAGCCACACTTTTCAGATCGTTGATTTAACTTTATTAGTGTAATTTATTGTGCTTCCTCTTGAGGCACCAGTTTTTCTTTGGGATTAAGTACCGGACATAAAGCCATGTAAACAACAAACTGTTGTCTTTAATGGTCATCCTGGTTTCTTTGCCTGCTGCTGTTATTGTGGACGTCACACATTAGCTGCTGAGGCACGATTAGAAAGAAGTGATTATGTCTGAATGAAGAATCAAACAGATTGTTTGGAGCCTTAAATTTAATTTGTTCCAAGCTGATGTCTTAAATGAGAGAGAGGTGATGCGGTCCGAGGCAGCTGATTGGAGCTAATCACTGTGGGGTAAACTGTGTGTGACTCTCATTAACTGGTTGTTGCTGTCAGATAAGACTCGTCCGTCCTGCCCCGAATGGGCGAGGCAGATGGCTGAGCCGTGAATGGGCCTCCATAAAGTACCTCCGTCCTGATTATCGCTCCCTTCCTTTTGCGTAGAAGGTGTTGCTGGTATAAGCGGGAGAGATTTCATTTTCTCTGCAGACATTCATGGTAAAAAGCAACAAGACATCTTTATGTTTTGGCTTTCATTAATGCAACAGCAGTCTCCTGCTCAGTGGGGAAGAAAATGATGTTAGTCTGTAAATTACTGATGTATCACTGGTCTCTTTACACGCTGGGCTGTAAGTAACGTAATACAACCGATCAGTTTTACATAAACCGTAATTATTTATGCAGCATGTCGTGTTTAAAATAAATCCAATCTTCTGGGCTATTTGACACCTGCTGGTTAAAATATATAGCTAATTATATAAAGATTAAAGTGATTAATAACTCAGTTTGCTGATCTGGGTTTCCTCTATAATCTTTAGATGATTAATCATGACTTAAAACACAATGATATGGTGAATTGTTATGAAACTACTTGTTTCCCTATGAGATTTATTATGGTTTTATCCATACAGCACATTTTAATTCATCCTTCACTGATGTATTATTTGCCAAATATTGATGACATTTAGCTTAAAAAGACTCGTTCTGTTCAGATCTAACATTTCATACTTTCTTTTAATCACGGTCACCTCATGATGATGTTTTCTCAAACTTGATGATATAACATCATATCAATAAGAAATACATCTTTGTAAAACAGAAATTATATCTTACGGCCAGAAAACTGATGAGTCGATGTTTATCCAGCAAACAGTCACTAGACTTTTTTCAATCAAGGCTTATTTTTTACGCTCACCTTGAAGTATCCTATTAGAAGGATTTGACAGAATCAGAAAATATTTAAATAGGTTTACAAAACTTGAGGTGATTTTTGAGATTTTCCAACAAAGACTATAAAGAGGAGATGAAACTTGTTTGAAGAATTCAAACATTTAACTCACAGGACCGATCCAGCGACTGACATCCTCCATAAAGAGGATCACTACCAAAGTAGCCAGCTATTGACAAAGTGTTTTTAAATGTACTTTGAGGGAAAGTTCAGTGGAAGGAAAACATGTGGTTGAATAAGAAGGTGCAAAGCATAGATAAGTGCCAGGGTGTTGTGTTAAATCTTTTTCTTGTTTGTTGGTTTATGGGCTCAAGTAGCTGGAGGTTTAAGGAGCTGCCTGCAACTAACTCTGCCCCACCATCCCCCTGATCACTTCTCAGAAGCTTCTCAGCCATTTAAGCTACACGTCTCCTTCACATCTGCTGAACAAACTCTTTTAAAAACTCACTGATCCACAGCATTACAACGCAGCTTTTTTCTTCATGGCATCTTGCTGTGTCCTCCTGCCCGGCTTATTACCAAAAGCTCACATCTCCATCCAACAGCCTGAGTGCCAGACCCTAAACCTCCAACCAAGTCAGCTCTTTTATGTCACCTAAAACACCGACCATTTCCCACCATTTTGCATGATCTAATTTTTTCCCAATTTCTTCCTAGACGTCAAACGGCAGCAGAAAACAAGACTTGTTGGACTGATTGAGATTCTAGGTACCTTTGTGAAGATAAACGTTTACTTACTGAGAGCTGAGCTGGGCGTCTAATTTAAATGAATCCTGGATTTTATGACATAACTTCCAGTTTGTGAATTAAATCCTTATGCTTTTAGTTTTTTATGGAGTCACCAGTCACTTTGATGTTTATCTTGGCGAAAAAAATAAGAGTTATCAGAACTGCCAACCTTGGTCAAAAGATCTTTAAAGGTAAAATAAGAATCACCTTTTAATCGCATTTAGAACGGAGAAACAAGAAGCTCTAACATAAACCTTAGTTTTATCCTAAATAAAAGTTGTTTTCCCTGATCAATGTTGGCAATAATGGATAAAAACTGAATGCAGGCAGAATAGATGCTGCAGGATTTATTAACACTAAACCTGACCTGGTCTGAGATCTTAATGTTTTGTCTCATTTATGCCTCCTAAGCTTCTGTTTGTTCCTGGTTCTGGTCCTGCTGGTTAAAGGGACTGGTTCCTCTCTACTGTCACCACATGCATGCTCAGGAGGAGGAAATACTGCAAAGTCAATGACTCAGTTCAACTGGATGGATTACATTGGGCAACTTTTTACCAACTGACATTTTATAATAAAAAAACTGATAAAGGAAGCTTAATTTAGGCTGAACTAGATCAGTTATATTGAATTAGATTATGTAAATTGAAAATAAAATAAAGCATAATAATAATAATTAATTTTATTTTTAATGTCTTTCAGGACTCCCACAGAAACTGTACAACAAAACAATCAAAAATACGCAATATTAAAAACAGTCTGTGGAGATCTGCAGTCTTGAACAGATGAGTTTTTAGCCTTGAATTAAACAGAGCTAAAGTGTCAATATGAAGAATATCAAGCGGGAGGGAACTCCAGAGTTTGGGAGAAAGCTTAGCTCCTCGTGGTGAAAAGGTAGACTGGAGGGGGGGGGTTGGCTATTAAAAGGGAATCGTGGACCAGCGGAAGCTTATGGAGAGACCAAAAAGAAGAGAGTTGCTTTAATCGATGCAGGAAGCTTTGAAGACGGATGTTTCATAGGTGAAAAGAGGCAGAACTTGTAAAGTTATTGATGCAGGAGGTGAATGAGACAGAGAGAGGAGAGGGAGAGACGGTGTCACTTTTGAGAGAGAAACTGTCAGTCTTGGATAAAAACTGATCTGGTTCCATTTTGTTGCAGTTGAGCTTCAGAAAGTTAGAGGAGAACCAGGGTTTAATTTCACCAAATTAGGAGGTGAGGGAAGCAAGTGGGAGCATGCAGTTAGGCTTAACAGATAGATCGAGCTGGGTGTCATCGGCATAACAATGAAAATTGATATTAAATTTCCAAAAGATGCTGCCAAGTGGCAGAAGATAGAGGATAAAATGTAGTGGCCCCACCACAGAGCCCTGAGGCACACCGGTTGTGACAGGATGGATCTGAGCTGATAGGAATGGAACCCCTGGACAGAGGGTGAGTGATGCCAGTTCAAAATAGTCTACTGAGAAGGATGGAGTGAGAAACTGTGTCAACGCCGCACTCAGGTCCAGAAGGATATGAGTAGGAATGAGACCTGTGGTGAGAGTGGAAAAAATTCAGTTAACAAAGGAGAACGGTGAAAAAAATCGTAGTAGCTCTTTAATAATTGAACTCTTTCAAAAAAGAGAACAGACCAACATCTGGTCGCCTTGTTCTGCTCAAACAGAGGTGTTCTAACTTCTTTATACTCTTCCTCACAGCAGAAGATGTCATAAATAACACAATAAGGAGACTGTGAGATAAAACAGCCCTAGCGTGCTGATAGGAAAAGGAGGCCAGCTTTCTGAGGAAAAAGGAAACAGAAGGCTCTTATCAGACCTGGACTCTGCATTCATTTGAATTTTCAGAAAAGTCAGAGTGACCCAACCGAGGGTACATATAGTTCACATTGGACATTTTTATGGACTATGGTGATTTAGGTCAAATAAACTAAAAACACAATGATAGCCAGAAGTCATCCAGTTCTTTAAAAGCGGTGATTCTATCCTAGAAGATATTAAACAGGAAAACCAATCTAAATTTAAACTTACAGTCATCAAATTGATTTGTTATAAACTGGATTCTTTCTGTGGGCATAAACTAGACCTGTACTCTAATACACTTTAGTAGTTTGTTTGTTTTTTCAAATGATGCTCAGAACACAATATTTGGCTTTGAGGCAGAAGCTGAGGTACACAGCCAATTAATTTCTGAGCTTGTGGTTTGGAAGAGCAGACAGAAGATTTATTAGACGATCAAACAGAACTAAGGCTACGTTCACATTGTAGCTTTTGATGCTCCGTTCAGATTTTTTGATGAAATCTTATTTTTTTCTGCCATCAGACTTCCATCTGAATGTTTCACAGTCACACAGCTGCGGCCTGTTTATGGAAGTCGTAACAAATGACAGAATCTCAGTGTTTTTATGAGTCCATATTATGATCACATCATAACAGGACTAAGAAAGGTAAAAGATAGCAGAACAATTTACTGCTTTGTGGAGTGGTGACTGCTGAGCTGGAGAGGAGTCTGTATGAAGGAGCAGTCAGAGCCTGGATTAAAAGACATTTTAGAAATTATCTGACATATATCTGATTTAATACCATATATGAAAGTGGCACAATTTGGATATTTTCACAGGAGAAAGGATCACATTTCAACTCTAAAAAAATAATGCTCCAAATTAATTAATTTCTTCAATTGGTATCAAATTATTGAATCATGTTGATCCAACTTAATTTATTATGTTTATAGGTTGAAAACTTAAATAAACTACAAAAGCATAGAGAAGTTTATTAAGAGTTTGGTTAATTGGCATTAATGTGTGTGCATGGTTGTACGTCTTTGTGTGTCTGTGTGTTGCCCTGCGACAGACTGGCGTCCTGTCCTGGGTGTACCCCGCCTTACACCCATAGACTGCTGTAGATAGGCACCGGCCCAACCGTGAACCTGATGGGGTACAAGGAAAAGAGAGCGAGCTGTGAATATTCACTCAACTAAAACAGCAAATGTCAGCAGTGGGTTCATCAGGCATTGACACCTTTGGTTTTTTTAGGGTTAGCGAGACCCTAACCCTACTTTGTACCTGTTCACTGCATGGACTAGATCCAATGACAATGACTACTACACAAGGCCCCAGAGATTTTATATTTTTATAAAATATATCTTAGTTAAACCTAATTAAATTGGAGGTTTGACATCTTTCAAGCATTTTTCAAGTGCAGAAAGTTGGTTTTCTTTCCATGTCTTCACCTGTGCCTAAATTATCAATAACTTTCAGCTGACGTTTTTTTTTTTATATCTACTCTTTGTGACCCAAACACTTCTGGCCTTTGAGAATCCCAAACAATTTCTTCAGGCTATAGTTTAAATAAGAATATATTTAAAGCTACAGTGTGTGATTTTTTTCAGTGCCATCTAATGGTCAGACTGTAGATACATTCCAGTATAATGCAATTTCTACAGTCGCCGGTTTGTCATCTTTGTGCTGCCATGACAGCCTCCATAAATGTAATTATAAATAGCAATTTCTGAGGCAACACAAACATAAAAATTGAGACCTTCAGTTGTAGATGATAATAAATAACATACTTTTCCTGTCAGTAAATCCGTGTAATTATTTCACGCTGTAGCTTTAGATATAAATTGTGTTTTTACTAAAGACATTAACTCCAACAAAGTTAAGCAAACTGTTAGAAAGAGAGCAGATAATTGATCAGTGAAGCAATTTCAGGAGCAGCTCTGCTTTTTCAATCTATTTTGAAATATAGAAACATGTAAAAATGTGGGCTTGACCACCCTACAAAGACACACCTCGGTGCACAATCCGGGGAAAGTTTCTTCAGGAATAAATCACTGTGAGATTTAGTTAAAAAAGAACTTCATTAGCTCTGGTCCTACTCAGCTGAACTAATTCCTGTCTTTTTTTCCACACTTTATTTGAACTCTCTCCTTTAAATGTGATCACTAAGTATAACAGCTGCGGTGTTCAGTTTCCTTTCCCCTTAGAAAGCACACCTGGTTTAATCTGAAAGCATTTTTTAACCCGTGTGTTTTTTTCATTTCCACTGTTAGTATACGCCTACTCAGGTTGAAGGGTTGAAGATCATTAATTGCGCTGCCTATAAGTAGGTGCATGGTAAGTACCTGTTGGGCTTTATTCTAAGAATAACTCTAGGATAACCTGTAAATTATCTCCCATGTAAATGAGAACTGAACTGGTTTATGTAACATCGGTAGAAGTCAACTAAATCTACAGCTAATTAATAGAAGTCCACAGATCCTCATTCCACAGGTCCTCCACACCTCCGGCTTCTAACAGAGCTCTTATCTTCACATCAAAACCCAGCGGCTCCACAAGCACAAATTAACTCCAGCATGAAAGACTTTGTTTGAACTACAACAACAAAAGGTCCAAAAGATTTCCTGCCTTTCATAAATCCTCAATCTGCTCCCTGAGAAGTCTGAAAGTCTTCTCAGTTTCCTGACAAAGAAACTAGTGGGAAGAATATATTTTGTTCTGCACTTTTGTAGTACATTTCCTCCATCAATTAGGAGAGCAGGTCTGCATTAAACAAAATCACTAACCAAGAACCCTATTTCAGTTTCACTGCTTTTGTTTTCTTTTACTTTTTTATTGTGTCTTACTTAACCTTCATTTCACAGATCTTCCTCTCATTTATTTCATTTCTGCTGCAACAATTCAAATTTATTCACTATGAAACAAAAAAAAAGTCTTTTGATGCCAAACTTTATATCCCTGACATCAGTAAGCATCCAATCAAACTGGATGAAGACCACACCTTATGAAGATAAGGCTACAATTTATACTTTAAAAAAAAAACAAAAAACTTTAATGACAGAAAAATGCAACAATTTCTTATAAAAATTCGTTTTGAAATTATCAAGCAGCTAAAGTGCCCTAAATCAGCAGCAGCTCCAGAAGTCTGTAAGAGGCCATAAATATTTTACTCAAACTGCTGAGTAACTGTCCCTCGTACCGTATGGCAACACATTTTTCAGGGTAAATGTTTATTTTTGTGTTACGCTCCCAGATTCTGTTTATGTTATTTTCCAACCAGAAGTGTAAGCTGTGAAATAAACATTTCATTATCATTTACGACACATGATTTATGTGATGCTCAGTTCTTTGCTGGATTCGCTCCACTAGATGCACATGTGGTGACAGTAGATATTTTAATTTATTGTGTCATTGACTCTACAAGAATCTCTCACACCAAGCATGCATGTAGCGACAGTGGAAGGGAAAAACTCCCTTTTAACAGGAAGAAACCTCCAGCGTAACCAGGCTAAGTGTGAGCGGCCATCTGCTAAAGACAACTGTGTGTTCAAGGAGACAGAAGCAGACCTTCAAACAAAGAGGCACTGATCCAGTAAGACTTTCTATGCTAGAAAAGGTAATGTTAGACTAGTTCCATGGGTGGCTCTGTCTGGGAAAGAAACACTTAATCATAAAAGCTTTGAGACAGTTTTCGGGTCAAAGGGATGTAAGAGAACACATCCAGTTAGTCACAGTAAATTCTGAGCCCATAGCTATGTTGAGGAGAGAAACAGAACTAAGCACTGAAAAACAGGCCTGACTTTATCATCTATAATGGAAGGTGTTAACGGCAGCAGCCCAGCTGATATCTCTCCAGAACAAGAACAGACCAGATGAAGCTACAATGACCAGAAAAGCTGAGAGAACATAAAGTTAGGGTTGAAAATAAGAAGTACTGCAGGAGGGAGAGGACAGACAGAATGCAGAAGAATGCTGAGAAGTGGTCCCTGTGTCCTCCAGCAGCAAAAGCCTATGTCAGCATAGCTAAAGAGATTGCTCAGAACAACCTGAACCACTCTAAGTGACTTGACAAAAATAATCCATTGCTCCCTGTCCATTTCCTCTATAGTTTGTGTGATGAGGTGACAATTGCTTTCCCTCCTCTGGCCAAGGGACCAGGAAAATTCATGGATGTAAAATTTTGAAGTTGCGCGCATAGGCAAGCTTTCACTGGCTTGAGAGGCGACACAAGAAAGTTGAAAAATGTTCAGCTTTTATTGCAAACGAAGAAAAAAATCAGTGAAGTTTGGACTGATTGAACATAAATTAGATCAGTCTTTTTCAACCCTGGTCCTCAAGGCACACTACCCTGCATATATTGGATGTATGTAGTGGATGTTTTCAGGCTTTCACACACCTGATATCAGTCGAAAGCAGGCTAATGGGATCTGCTGAGCTGCAATGAGTTCACTATACCCTGGTGTCTGCAACCACTTTCAACATGAAGGAAAACATAATTTTTCCGTGTTTGACTTTGGTATATAATACAATTTCAGTACATTTCAGAAGAATCTTCTGACTCCTCATCCTTCTGGCCTTGTCTTGTCAGAGACTAATTTGAAAATGTCAAAATAAAACCAATTTCATAACCCCTATTTCTTCAAGAAAAGTGACATAAGAGCGTGATTCACAACCGCTGCCTTTGCTATAACATCCCATGTGTTTGGTGTGGATGAGAGCCCTCTCTCACTGTTGTTTCTTGCTCCCCGTTGGTCCGCCCATAACTGAGGCTGATAAGTAACTAAAAGATCTAAATCATAAAGATTTTAAATGACAAGTCCGAATCAAAAATAACACCAAGGTGTTTTACATTATTACCTGAGACCAATTTAATGCCATCCAGATGAAGTGAATGACTAATCAGCTTCATTTTCAGAGACTTCGGCCCAAAGACAATGACTTCTGTTTGTTCAAAAGCAGCAAGTTAAGAGTCATCCAAGCTTTTATTTAAGACATGCCTGCAGTCCATGCAATGGGTTAGTTTCATCCCGATTTATAGACAGATATAGCTGAGTATCATCTGCATAGCAGTGGAAATTAATCCCATGCTGTCTAATAATTCTACCA
>JAUZNJ010032206.1:17560-33450 GCA_034780135.1 Jordanella pulchra | reverse complement strand
TTATTTAGCTTTGTGGTTGTAATATTCAGTGTAATTGTCAACAAAACTACTTTCAGTTAAAAAACTGTTAAAATAACTGCCAAAACAAAAGCACTTCTGTTTTGACCTAATATGGCTTCAGGAAAAGAAGACTTTTGGCCCACTGATTACCCTTGTAGCCATCTAGAACAGATTTGGAAATGACTAGGAGGCTGCATCTATAAAAACTCAGCAGAAAGGTCATCTCCTGGTCATTTAATGTCAATAACAGTTTAATGGGTACCGCTAGTTCTAGGGCTGAGCAACCTGACACCTTTTTTTTGGAGCAGTTTAGAGAAGTGACGTTGCACCTGCATTGTTAATGAACATCCTGCGACATGGGAAGCATTCAAGCAGGAAACAGCTATCTCCTTAGAGGTGATGAATAACAGCAGTTTAATTCAGGGTATAATGCAGACTGTGCTACCAGTTCGTTTTTGTATCGAAATCACATCCTGACCTTCACATACTAACATGGAAACAATGCAACTAGTTCCGGTTCTAACATGTATTTGGAGCAGAAATTAATCAGCTTCCTGTTTGGAAGTCAGCATTCATTTAGGGTATCACCAAATATTATGGTTTTCCATTTACAGTAAGGGTGTTCTGGTGGGAGAGATTGATGCAATCTACAATGAATTTACACATTTGTGCACATTTTCAAGGACAGCTACAAAGGGAATTACATAAACACTCTGGCAGAACTAAAAGTTTATCTTACCCTGAAATTTCTTTGTATTTTTAAAGGAAGTTGAACAAAATATTTCCTAAAACTTTAGAAACAATGGGGGAAGAAAGGGTGCCACCAGAGCAATTATGTAACCATGTATGAAACACAATATTGAGAAAAGAAATAATTCAGGAATGTTTTCTTGAGGCTTTTGATATCATGGTTTTGTGGGAAAAAATGTCAAGGTCAAGGGAAACAGTCAAACTCTCATCTTAGGTGAAGCTGTGTGAAAGACTTGACTGTGTGATTTGATCATTTAATTCTGCCTTTGGGTTGGATACGTCGTTATATTTATTACTGAATATTTTTCTATACTTTTTCAGATTATCTGGCTGGAACGAGGTGTCCATTTTTTTTTCTTTTGGTGTTGAACTGAGCCAGGTTTATTTCTTTCATTTCCCTCCTTTTTGGCTCCGATCTACTGGAAGAACCGTTTCAATCAACTAGAAGAGAAGTTAAAAAAGGAAAACTTGTCCTTGTAGTTTAGAAGGTGTACAAACACACATTCAAAGGGGATGCGACCTAATTTTTAAATCCAACCGGTTCATTTAAGAAGGTTTATAGCATTGCAAGGTTGTTAAACCTATTCCTGTTGTATTGATTTATTTATTGTATTTTGTATTTATTTTAAAGTAAACTCCCTCACTGGTGCCATGTGTTTTATATTAAAACTCAGAGGCACTTTAGGCTAGTTGAAAAGAGCGCTAAAGCAATTTATTTTTCAGTTCTAGTTAGAAGCTAGATAGGCTTCGGATTTGATTAGTTGCTCTTATTATGTAGCAGAATTCAAATAAAAAAATGTTTTCAATGTCGGTTTGAAATGATTACAAACACTGACTGGCTGTGCATCATCTGTTTAATGCTGATTACCGACTGCATGGAAAAGTGATTTAGTTCATTGAGTTTAGAAACTAGAAAAAAAGAACATCTCTAAATAATACTTTTGTTGGTTTACATTGGTTCCTATCTACAAACAATTGCAGGGAAACTTTGTTCCCATTTTTTGTTATTAATTGACACAGTTCATTCAATTTATTTCATAAATATCAATCAGATATAGTCGTACAGAAAACAGTAAAAAGCTTTAAAGTTCTACTTATCTTACTCTTTGATTTAAGATGAAATAAAAATGTTTGATGCTGGATGCTGCAGCTTATGTAGCTGTAAGTATACTGTATGTCTTGCACTTAGAATTAACACTGTCTGTAACCAGACTGTGACCATGACTCACGTCTTATGCTGTTCCTTGTGTGGTCCATGGCCTAAAAGTCATGTTCTGATAACAGCAGGAGTTTATAAAAAGGACACAGGGAACTTTGGACTACATCTAGTTTGATATGATACGTCTTATCTATTGTCTGGTTTGTTATTTATATTTTGACTACATCCACTGATTCTCACGTCTATTAACTCTCCTGCTAAAGATTGAGGAAATTTAAATAAAGTTTGTTTTTAATAATCCGAAGCATAATTATAATGTGAAAAATGTAGGATTTTCAATATAATGCTGCTTGAAATTTATTGTCAATGACATTTTTTAGGTATGATGGGACACAGAGGCTAGTTTAGTAACTTTAGCTTGAAGTAACTTTAAAAACTCGGAAAGACAAGAATATTTGCTACATATGAAAGCTCAGGAAATCGCTAAAGCTATTCCTCCAAACACACCTCCATCTAGTCAGAGCATCATGGCTGTTGCTACCCCCAGGGGACCCCCAGGTCTGTACCTCAGTGTCTATAACAAACAAACAAATAAATCAAAACTTTGCTTGCAAACACCATGGTTCCCGGAGTAGTTTTACCAGGTCAGCTAATTTCGAGCACAGGTGACATTGAAACATAACAGAGGCAACTTGCTAAAACTAATTTCCTTCATTTACATTCTCCAAATAACAGTTCACTAAAATTCATCCTCCATAAAGTCGTTTGTTAAGCTTGGTTAAATTTGTTACCACCCATTGCTTAATTTCTTTGCGTATTTTTTGTGAGCAGCTGTGAAAGACAAATGGTTTTTTTTTTCTATTTTTAAGAGCAAATAATACAAAAACTAACTTAAGACAGAAAGTTTGGGGGGTTTTTTGTTTGTTTTGTTTTACAAATTACAGTTCACTATAAAACATGTAAATTAATAAAGCATGTTGTATTGTTTTCTTTAACTAAATATTTCAATCAGTGGATCTCAGTATTGTCTAAAATGTGGCTACAGCCCTGAGAGCAATTATGAACACTTTTAATGTGCCTGTAACAGTGACAGACAGGGCTGGAAAAGGGTTAGGGTGTATTTTTGTTCTTGCATGAAAATAACATTTATTGGTGCCACTTCAAACGCACCCCCTGTAAAATGCCAATGAGACTAAGATATGCACCAAGTAGTTGATTATATTTAAGCGCAGGGAAATAAATTAACCACTGACTTTAGCTCCTATTTACGTTTAAGTCACCTGTTAAGCAGATGTTATTACATCAGTCTGAACATAATGTGTCCCACCAGCTCACAGATGTTGGAGCCAAACAATGACAGGAAGCAGGGCTCTAACACGTAGCTCCAATCTAGGCTTCACTAAATGGGACGTAGATTGTGTGGGTTCCAGTAACATTGTTCAGGCACCAGATTGTAAAAAAAGAAAAACAAAGAAGCTGGGAAATGGAAAGAAAGAAACAACCCGAGAGAGATGATGATGGAGTTTAAAAAGCAGACAGACCAGGATAGGGAACTTTTGAGCTTATTATCAAATTTACTGGCAGAATTTAGTTAAATGGAGAATTATAATACCCATCAGGAAACAGAAGCCAAAAAACATTATTTTTTTATTAAGATAGACAAAAACTAATTCTCCTTAGATTCTGGTAAAAAAAAAACAAAAAAAACAAGATAGGTTGTGTGCATTGTTCTGAACTAACTATAGCTCTATTAAAGATACATCCATATAATTGTTATCTTTCTGTATGCAGAAATACACCACTTGGCTCCAATGATAATGGTACATGGAGCCTATCAGAGCTTTATATGTATATCTGCAAATTTATCCAGTAACCAGTTACTCTGTGTTAACATCTGTGTGTCGCACTGCATTGGGCCGCACCACCGTGTGATCTTTGGCAAATTCTCCGCTCTCTTCTTTTCTTTATTCACACACACAAGCACACACACACATTCCTAAGCTATTTTTAGGATAGGCTCTGTGTGGAAAATCTCTTTTGTGAATTTGGGGCCAGAGTGGGATCAGATTGGCTCAGAGATCATAGGGAAAGCTGGAAACTTTATTACTTATTAGTATTCGTGACAGATTGGGATTATTTTATTGAAATGAAGGCATCCTGCCATGTAGAGACATTATTTCAAGGGATGACATTGAAGTATCTGATCCAATAACAAACACACATCCAAACGAAATAGTTATTACTTTTACTTTTGTTGTGAAATTCTCTTTAGTTTGAAACAAAGGTGTTAAATTATCCATGATAAAAAAACAGTTTTTTGGGTTTTTTCCTGTTAATGTAGGAATTTACACATTCACAGTTCAGACTATGGAAAAAAAATAAAATCTGATAATATCTAAACTGAAGGGCAAAATGTACAAGAATCCTAACAGAAAAAAAAGAAAAATAAGGTACTGTTATGAAACTTTTAAAAATACTTCTGACCTTTCTTAAGTTGCACAAAGTGATTATTCAGTAGTTATCTGTGAGGTGGAACAAGCTGTGCATGGCAGGATGATTTCTTCAAACATCCCCAATACAGCAGAAGGCTTTCGGTAGAAATTCATTTATTTGTTTTAACTGGAATGTTTTAATAGTTTAGACAACATAGAAATGCAATGATCTCCTTAATGGTTCAATTTACTGCAACAAAATTTGATACGAACAAATAGACAACTAGAAAAATCTCTGCAAAAAAGAAACCGGAACATCATCCCCCTGTGTGTTTATCTGGTGGAGGAAATCACCATGGTATTAAGGTATTGTGTGATTAAATGTACTGAATAACACAACTGTAGGTGAAGAAGAAGAATTGAAGATAGAGTTATGTATCCTAACAGCTGGTGTAGACGGCTTTTCCTTTTCCATTTGTACAATTTCCACCAGGAAGTACGAGGGGAAATGAAATGTATTTCTTTTCTGTATCATTTATAGCTTAAATTACTGCATATTATTTACTGCATATTCTTATTATATAGTTCGACGTTATAGGTTTAACTAAACCCGATGAAAAAAGGGACTGATTAACATTTCTAAATAAATTGATTCCCTCATTAAAAAGATGTTTTTAACTTCCATACATTAAATTAGTCCAAGGGGAGGTTCCACATTGCTAATGTGCCCAAAACCAGGTGGGATCAAAGTTATTCAGTAAACTTTTTAACCTAAAGCTCCTTTAAAAAAGGAGATTTATTACTACTTACGTTGGTTTCAAAGACCCAATGTGTCTAAACCAAACAACAGTTTAGTAATTTGGACTTTCAAAACAAGGTTAGCAAATTTTTTCAGAAGTAAAACCATTAAAATGTGATCAAAAATTATTAAAATTAGTTACTAATGGTAACTACAAGGTAAAGGTCTAACTTTTATGGAGGTTTAACACAACAATAATTGGTTCTAAATTGTTAGGATACTTAAATCTGTAATAAAAAAAAGATTTAAGAAAGTTGGTTAAACACTTTTTTCTTTAGACAAACAACAATTACTATTAAGTCATTGTTTGCTCTGCAAGATGTTTTTATGGCTAAGCAAGCAATACAGAATTTGTTTGAATAATATGCAAGTATCAAAATAATCTGTTTAATTACATTAATAATTTCTAAGCTCTTTCTTTCTCGTCGGCATTTTGTCTGTTCCAACTTGCCATCTCTGACACCGGGTTTAGCACCTCTCCAAATGTGCTCAGCAGGTTCCAGACTTGTGTGTAAAATGTCCCTGACAGGATCAAACCAGAAAATGGGACCACCATGTCCCCGTTTTCCTGGCCTTGCAGAATTCATTCAGCTCTAGGCTAGTTGTTTTGTTAAGCACTAACTGAACTAACATGACAACAGATGTCTCTGAAAAGGGTGACGTCTCGCCCGTTTTGTCAAAAGGTTTTTGTGATTTCAGGAAGATGGCAGTCAGACTTTCATTTAAGCTTTTTCCCCCTGAAATAGATTATTAAGAGAAAACACTATAAATTATGATCTTCAGAAACGTAATATATCATTCTATAGGAAAAAAAAGACAAAGTAAACCACGGTTGCTGTATTTGAAATAGGGTTTTGTCCAGCTGTACAAACTGTAATCTGAAAATTGATATCTACCTACCCTCCTTTAAAATGTACCAGGGCTCATCGTTTGAGAGAAAAGCTTCCATATTAACCCATCAAACACATTGGTATGCTTATCAGGCTTCCATTGCATTTTCTTTGCACTTCCATATCTTTTTCCCTGCATTAATACAAAACATCTTTTTTTTAATCATTGTGTATATAATGCAGCTAATAAAAACGCAGTGGCTGTAACCACTAATTTCATTCCTTTTCATTGACTTGCTGTACCAACAACACACTGTTTACACTAAAATAAAATAAGGATTTGCTTCAAAACATCTCTAAGTTACAACAATGTTTATTTGTTTTATGCATAAGAAAATCTTGAATTAGCTTCTACGTTTATGACATTTGATTATTCAGAGATTTCGTCTTTATTTCAAAATGCTTTGGAGCAGACATTTTCAGTTTGACTGATATGGTTAGTGAATTAACGTTACTAATGACCATCGGCCTCCATGTGTATTCACTCTGCTCACTCATAACAGCTGGTCAAGCATGTGATAATCTTATTCCAGCCGCAAGGAAATTGTTTTATTGCATCTGTGTAAATTGTGTCCAGTTTAAAAATAAATCCAGGTGAAATGAATAGATTATTTAAATGCTAGTCCACACATGTACATAAGTTACAATCCTTTCTTTCTCTCAGTCAACTTTGTCTCTGGTCAGAATGGAAAGAGTACATCAGCGTGGTTTTCCAGAATAAAACAAAGTCCAGAAAAGCTTGCCACAGACCTTAGCTGTTTACCTTCAGGGTTTTAATCATTCTGATCCAATCTCAGGCGATAAACGGCCTGATCGTACAGAACTCCTGTGCTCCTCTTCAACAAAGACGTTCTACTTACCTCCTTTCATATTCAACAGGTTATCTACCATGAGTGGTTTCAGTTCTGTCCTGCCAACATCCTCCGGAAACTGATAAAAAACATCAAGATAATCCTGTCACTGATGTTTTAGGAACTTAAAAGTAAAGTAAATAAAGGCATAAAAAGGTTTATTGTATAGAAATAGGCAGATCATCTTGAAAAGATAAAGCTTAAAGGTACACAAAACACTAATTAATATATTAAAAAAAATATTTTCTCTGCTTTAAAGTTTCACTTTCAAAATTATGTTCTTTTTTAGATAATTTAGTCTTGTGTTTCATTGTAAGTTCTGTTCCGTCTACTTGTTTTGACACTTTCCCACTTGGATTCCTCAACGATGGGAAGGTTAATATATTCATATCGTATCCTATTCTAATTCATAGTAATTTAATCTATTTATTGTGGTTAAACTTTGGAAATCATCAAAGAGTAATGACTATAACCAGCCAACACTGAAGAAAGGTTAATCAAAATTGTTTGTTCTTTTTTGGGGAATTACAATGATGGATGAAACAAATAGAGACAAGCCAAGGACAAGGCTATTAACATAAGTGATGTTTCATGGAGTAACATCTTGTCCTGAAATATTCAGCTATCATGAATCTTGACAGTCATGTTGTTGAGTAGCTGGAGATTAATGGTGAGTAATGAAAAAATGTGAATTTATTAAACTCTGAATCATTTTTTTGTTCATCAGACCTTAATACAATGGACCTATTCTGACGTTATGCACCCCCAACTAGGCGTAGCATCCCACTCAAGCCCTCACCATCACATGCTAGCAACAGATTTCCTGTGTTGTGTCAAACTGTTTCCTCTGAAGTGAGAATAATTTTGTTAACTGACAAACTCCTTCTTTCATTGTGTTTTTTTAATGATGCAATATGTTTAAAAGAGTTATATCAGTAAAATGTTTTGTCTTATAAGAAGAAATCCAATTGTAATCACATTTGGGTTTCAGTGTAACAGTAAAATACATTTTGGCTGTTGTGATCATGTTATAATTTATGGTGAAAAGTAAAAGAAAAAAAGTTTTAAATGTGGTTTGAATTAGCATATCTAAAAATATGCATGGTTTTAATTAAATCATGAAAGCAGCAGCTTAAAAAGTTGGAAATTGGGATTTGACTGATATGAATCTTTATTAATGGGATTCATGTCAGTATCAGGCTTTGTTTATTGTAAATGTATTTAGCTATGTTTACGTTTTTCTTGGTAAAGCTGCTTTTGTTTGTTTTGTTCTACAATGAGTTTACAGATTTTCAGTTAGTTTAAAGCCCAGAAGAATAAGACTTTTTATTTTGTTTTTCCTCAACAAAAGCTTAAAGAAAAGGAAAGCCTGCCAACATGTTCTCAGTGTCCCCACGCTCTAGGTTGAAACTCAAATTGTTTCCCACAGAGGTAGAAAACACCAACCATGTGTTACCAGCAATGGCCAGTATCTAGCTCAGATTCAATTGTATGTTCCTGTAATACAATGGCTCATTATTTAGAGCCTCTCTCACACACAAACACACACACACTCACCCACTCACTCACAATGGGGCAGCTTCAGACCATCAGATTAGTGAAGATTGACCCCTTCTCCACCCCGAAGCAACTTCCCTTTTCTTCTTGACCAATCAAAAGCCTGGCCTTACGGAAAGTGTAATGCGAAACTCGGGGTCCCAGTTAAACACTTTTTGGGCACAGCTGGAGACAACAGCTGTGGTCCTTCACACTCTCTCATTCTCACTCCGTTTCCTTTTGTTTTATGCAGTTTATTACCATCATCCGTTGCATGCTCACTTGAGTTACATTGAGCAAGATACAGCCGCACACCTCCAGAGAGCTTTATGGGATTTACGATGTGGACTGCTGCTGTGGGTTAGCCATTTTTTTAAGCTTTGTTGTACATGTGTCCATCTCAACTGGACACACTGTGGATTTACAAGCTTACAAGCTAACTAGGTTGCATGTAGAAGCTTGTCAAAATATCCTGCGAGGAGCCTGCCAATTCCTCCCCCCTCTCCAGGTTTTTTAAGTGTTGAGGGTAGATGATGCAGTGTGTCCTCTGTTTCCTCTCCCCCCAGCTGAGTGCCGGATCCCCCTGCAGCTGCGAGGTCAGCCCTGACGGCACAAAGAAGAAGAAGCCCAAGAACCTGTAAGTACTCTTTTCACACTCAGTGATAGCAGCTTTTATAAAAGAGTCTTAATGTTTAGCGGTGAGCCGATTTGGACAGAGCAGTTCTGGTGTTGCCCTTTAATTTTGAAGCTGATTTAAAGTAGAAACAGTTTCACGCTGTGTTTTAACAGCCAATTGTTTTGAGGAAATTTCTTTTGTTCAAACAGAAATTTAATGAGTTATTAGTGTTTCTTTTAGCTCAATCATCAGGGCCTTCTCTGACACTATTAATTCGGTTGTCAGAGGGTCAATAGGATGGTCATTGTGAGAACATGTCAACCCTAAAACTCTACTTAATTAAATACAGCTTTGGCTTCTTGTAGAAATATTAAGAGGTGAATCTGCTCAGGGAAATGGTGAACCCTGGGTATAATACTGACGTGTGTGGCACTGTGTGTGTGTCAAACATTCTCAGAGGTGTGAGGAGGCTATGTGTATTTTCTGGTGTGTTGATACCTCTGTGATTCATCAGCTGTTCATTCTCTTCTCCACTGGATCAGAGGACTTTGGAGCCATAAAGCAGAAGTTGTCCAAAGGCCTGTTTGTTACCTGCCTTTTTGTTCAGGCTGTTTTTTTTTGTGTTGTTTAGCTTTACAGCAGATTAAGTGATTAGAATTCCAAAGCTGTATTTTACTCCAGTAGTCTGGACTGTGTTGTTTTTTCTATTGTTTTTTTTTTCTGCTTTCTCCTGTTCATCAGTTTACATCGATTTAAGTTCAGGAAAAAAAATCTCACATTTTTAAAATGTTATTAAATACAATTTATCCGTCTAGAAGTAATGATTTGGGGATTTTAACATCAGACACAGACTTAATATATATATATATATATATATATATATATTATCATAGTATGAGGAAGTAAGTGACAAATGCAAGCAAATAGAGTTTGATTCACTGCTAGAAAAATAGGTAAGGCTGCGATACCTTTCATAATTAGTTCTGTTGTTGTTATCATTTGTTGTTATTATTTTGACTACAGGTGAAAAGCTTTGCTTGTCTATAGACTAGAGATTTTCTAATTCTTTTCTGCAGAGAAGCTCTAGCTTATTCATATTGGAGGTGAAGGATGGGAAAATCAATGTTCATCCCTTGAAACAGATTCTTAATTGGATTCAAGTCTGGAGTATGATTAACCTTGATGTTAATAAATTATCCAAAAGTGGAATTTATTTTTTAATAAGGTGTTTGTGACACCTTAATAATACAATTTACTTTTTATGTTAAGTCAAATTTTAAAAAGCAGGAGCTGTAGGATTATATCTAAGACTCTGTTTATCTATAATCAAAAGCAGTGACCTTTTAACTTTCCTCTGGACAGAAAATCTCAGGTATCTTCATGGATAGACAGTCTGTTAGACTCTTATTATGGAGCATCCTCTACTTCCTTCCTTCCTCTACTTCCAGCCCTGCAGGCTGATTCATGTTTTTTTGTTTTTAGCAAATGTCCGATACGTTTTCCAGGTGCAACAGTCATTAGCCTGCCGGCTTCCCATCTATAACGTCTGGCAAGAGGCATCTGCTCTGCACAGTTGTGACTCCGATGACAGCTTCATAAAGGAGAATTGTTTGTCTTTTTGTTGATAAAGAATAGATCTGTTATGATGCTGCTCTCCTCTGTCATCATAAATCAATAAACCCAGAATGAGTCAGAAACCTTGTCATGCACAGTGGAATCTGAACGTTAACAAAGCAATCCTTGTGTCCAATGAATTTGCAATGTCTTTACCTTATTGGATTTGTTTAATTGCCCCTTAGATAGTCTGACAACCATCAGCAACATATACTTATTCATAGCAGAGTTTCACAGATAAATATGTTCTGAGCACAATATCTTTCTGTGACTCAGAGGAATACAAATTCAATGTGTCGCTGCTGTAGATTGAAATCTCAGGCTTCCCATCCACGCACGAAGGAAATGAAATTATTTCCTCCAGATGTCGAAGGCTGATATGTAACATACAGAAAGAGCCTTGGGAACCAGGAGATGTACGTCAGTGTGTAGAAGAAATATATCTACGACTGCAAAATATGTCAGAACTATTTGTAGGTTTAGACCATGCTCTTTGACCTCTGGCTAAAATCATTTTTTGCACTATCTATCTCTATCCAGCAACACTAAAGATGTCTTCTTATCTCTCAATTTCACAAATAATTTGCAGCATGTGGCTTTGTGTAGCAGTCTAATTTAGTTCACATTGAAAGACTGCAGCTTAGAATCTGTGTCTAATATTTTGAGTATGTAAAGGACTTTATAAAAAGACGCAAAATTAACACATACATAATCAAAAAAGGCTCAGTCAGCTAATATGGGGAAAATTTGAAACTCATTAAGCCATAACGAGAACATAGCAACAATGACGCAAAGGGAAAAAATGTTGGAGGATGTGTCCGAAGGTTCAGAGTAGCTCCAAGTCACAACTTACTGGCCTGTAAGTATCTGCTGCTAACATCATGGTGTCAGATACCACAGGGCACCTTTAGGGGTCTTCTAATGTCCATGTTTTCTGTCCGCCAGTCTTGTTTTCACTATGTGTGGGATCAAGAACATATTATGAAAGATTAGTTGATATGTTTTTCACTCCTCTGTGGAAAAATACTTCACTAAATAGTTAGTCTTCTATAGTAAGTATGATTCTTCTAAACAGAGTGTATATTATTTATCATGTATAATTAAACAGGCTGCTCTAGTTATTTAGCATTTTTATACCTTTTCCCAATCCTTTCAATCTTTTCACACTAATCTGCTCACGTTTCCATAATTATGTTTTCTGGATCCATACAGCTGTTTTCCTTGAATTATCTTGAAGATCTCTCTCTTCATTAATTGCCTGATATAGTTTTACCAGCTAAATGAATTAGTTTAATGGATGTTTTTATAAGATGTGTCTATTTATTTTTGTCATCCTCGTGACTTACCAATTAGATCTGAACCTCTGATCTTGACAGATGGAAATGACAGACTAACAAAAAAAATCTGATGTTTCTGACGTATGAGTTACCAATGTCTGATTAGTGAAATTGGTTCCTTAAAAAAATTGTAAAGATGTTTTTTGTGACCAGATTATATGTAAAGTCACCTTATGTAGTATTAAAATTGGGCCCCTATAGGAAATACTATTATATAGGGTAACAGTGCCATACATTCATTATTACGATTCGCTAAGCTGCTGCTTAACAAAAACACTTTATGGTCCGGATTGAATTTAAAAGATCTGAACTTATCATATAAGTGTAACATTTTAAATTAAGCTGGAAATCCTCTCTTGCCTTTTAAATCTGTAGTCACACTGGAGTACAGATAAAATGTTAAAGGGATAGTTAGGATCTCTGAAGTGAGGTTTTAATGAAAGAAAAGCTAATGTTACCTGCAGAGGATAACTTGCTGTCTTTGTTTCATGTAAATCAAGATAAACTAACTGATAGTCAAAGTGAGGTAAAGGCCAAAGTTGAATTTTACTTTTAAAATTATCCAATAAAAAAAACAAAAAAAAACAGGACAATGGTTTATGCAAAATCATATATATAGTATTCTAGGTAATATATACGCTGTTCTACTGTTACGTCAAAGAGCCTTTCTGATATATATTCTATTAGACATCTAATAGTCAGCAGATTTCACATGGCTCTACCACTGTTTGCTCTACTGGTCAGTACAACAGATCAGTACATTAGCCAAGCTTTGCTAAAAGAACAAACTTTGTCTGAGCTAAATAACCCTGCCAGACCCCAAGCAGGAAGAATCCATCTCTTGAGCGCTGCCTGTGGATTGGGTGAGTCCAGGGTCCGCCTTCCCCAGACCCCCTTAACTATATAAAGCTTCAGCAGAGCCTCTCGGGAGGTTAGAGGAATGTGATTGCCAAACAAATCCCTGGGTCGTGACTGCCACCACTCCTGACATACGTTTACATGCAGCTGTTTTCATGCCAGCGCCAATGTTTCACAACATGGTTGATTTTTCAGAGAAATACCTGGAAAGGTAAGAGCTGAACTGTGGCTTTTTCTCTGCTGGTTGAATAGAGGAGGATTTGATTCATGTCCTGCAGGAATGGCTGCTCTCAGGGTGGTAAGGAGGCTGTTTAACCTCTGCTTGGATCTCATTTGACAGTCTCAGTGAGGGAGATGGATCACCCTTGAGAGTGAGGTGCTAGAACTATTTTAGAAGAAGCGATTTTAACTTTAACTCAAGGCTGTCCCTTTTTTCTCTTATCCAACCTGGATTTCAGGAATAGGTTCCTCATGTGGCCTCTGCAGCCAGAACAGTCATTTTTGCTTGGAAGTACTGTGCTTTTTATAGTCTTTTCAGTGTAATAGTTCTATATTTAAGGAGTAAATCTGGGACAATTTCCTTTTTATATTTTATTTCTAGGAATATTACAAAGAGATTATGTGGACAATGAAGCACTATATTATTTTTGCTGTAATTCTGTGTATATTTTCTGAATATATTTCAGAGCTGTTAGTTGCTACACCTTTAAACGGAGACTTGATTGTTTATTTAACAAATTAGGTTAGAGACACTGTGACACCAAATTTGACCCATCAAACTCTCACCGAAATGAACAAACAAATAGGCCCACACTCAGGCACAGTCTTGTTTGTGTGTGTTGTTCCGTATTCAGTTCCAGGCACACAGCCTTCTGTCATTAGACTCCAAGAGGGACTAGCAGGAGGCTGGTATAAGGCTCATGATTTGCTGAGGAACCACTTTCTAAACTACAAATTGTCTTGTTATGAATCAGCATGAGAAATCAAGAGGCAGGTTGTGGATTTGCTTCCTGCATGTATGTGGTAGACTCTGATCTGTAATACATCTGTCTGCAGCTCTCCCCTCGTGCCACCAGAGCCTTTCCCTGAGAGTGCGGCCTACTTTTCACAGCACCAGGAATAGCCAGAGGGCTGCTATTAGTGCAACTAATGTAAGCCAAGCAGAGAGGGAATACAGAGCGTTGGAAGCCGCAGATAATTACAGAGCGAAGGACCTCTTGGTTCTTCACCCAAGCATGATGGCTCTCTCTCGCAGATGAATGTGAGCAGACAGTGAGATGGACATGTTACTAAGAGTTTGCTGAGCTGCAGAGCAGAAATGTCTGGCTGATAACTGCAGATGAAAGATTGTCTTAATTTGATCATTTTTGACAGAGCATGTGTCAGCCTCTCAAGGGATCAACTTAAGAGGTCAGTGGGTGTATTAAATCAGATGGAGGGTGATGCATGGCTAATAGTGTCAGTGCTTGGTTGAAGCAGGATATTGGGGGGGGAAGCTATTGAAGAGGTACCCAAAAACTATTAATATGTAAGGGGCAGAGGAACAGAGAAATCAAATTAAATTACTGACCCACAGAAAACCGCCTGTTGTTATGCTTTTCAATATCAAAACCAGCATGTGACACTGCAGTATATCAAATTTCCTTTTTACTCTTGTGCTAACTTTGTTAAGCCTGGAGCTATTTTTGAAGCTTTAGAGAGAAAAAAAATCCAAATACCATCAGTAACAGGTCTGGGTATGTCAGAGGTCAAGCTGAAATGGTTCAGTTGATTAGAGACACTTGGGAACATGTCTCAGCAACAAATCTACTTATCCATATCCTCAGGACCATAATATTTGTCCAAAATGACCACTGAATCTCATTTAGAATTTTGAAAGTAAATTCAAGTCTGTTTCACTAAATGATAATGTAACTATTTAATATTTCTTTTAACTATTTAAACATGAATGTAAATCCAATTTGATTTTAAACTTTTTAAATACAATTAAAATATTTCCTGCTGCAGACCAAACACCAGGCTTAAACCATTTTTAGTCCCAACAGCTGCAAGATGAAACAAATCTATGATAACACTGAACCACAAGACTAACACTAATGAATTACATCCAATGCTTGAGTTAGTAAGTAAGTTAGTACATATTTTTGAAATATGTTTTAAAATACCATGAGTACAAAATAAGATGATTACCTTTACATTAATTAATCTAATTAAACATTCAATAAATTATCCCAACATTTAATGTGATGAATTTTAGTACTATTGGTTTAAGTTAGCTGTTTGGAAGTGCAGTATCCAGTGGTCCCCACATGGTGGCAGGAGAGAAGCAAATTTACCTTGAAATGCCCCTTGTTTTGACATTACTGTCACATCACTCTCACATGAGCTCAGCCTGTTTAAAACCAGACATAAATAATAAGGCATCTTTTGTCAGGCCAGGAGCCTACTTTCCAACGCTTATAAAGTATGAGTTTCTTCTGTGCTCACATGTTTTGGCAAGACAGAGGCTCCCTTTTATTTCAAAACAGCTCCCATCCTAATTGCCTCAAGTCAAAATCCCAAAATAGAATTATCTAATAAGTCTTGCTCTAGTGTCATGAGTTTATTTAACAGCACGGGAGATAGTTAGAGCAGTATTTATAACCTTCAGGCTTTCTAGAACGAGCTATTATCAGGTATATTGCATTTGAGAACCCCTGTTGTTTTTTTTCTAACACTGAAAGGTCTTCATTTGTGCTCAGCAGTTGAGCATCTGGAGTGGAGAATGCTTCAAGCAGGGCGCTTGTGTTATTTCAGTTATTGAATGACTCATCCATCCCATGGCTGTGAGTGGGGGAAATTAGATTTTTTAACAGACCTCGGAGAAAGTGAAATAGAATAAAAACACATATACATACATATATAAAACATCTGTTTTATACCTGCTGAATCTTTTCCTCATTGGAAAGTATATTCAAATGTATTGGATGTGTGGATACAGACATGTGATTACATGGTGTTGCAGTTTGGTTTTGTTTTGTTTTTTTTGTGGGGGGGGGGGGGGGGGTG
>JAUZNJ010032206.1:0-17550 GCA_034780135.1 Jordanella pulchra | reverse complement strand
ACGGAACAGCTAACCTCTTTCAAAGTCTACACACACAAATCAATCTCCATAAAAGATCCCTTTCATAAGATACAGCCTCTCCTTGTTACAGCTCATCCATTCATTTTTTTTTTCAGGCATGTTTTGACTTTTCCTGTGCTGCGTTAGTCAGAAAAGTAACTTCCACAGCTGATTGTGGTCTCTGTCTTGTCTGAAATCACCTTACTTTTAAGCACTCGTCATCAACCTCTTCTCTAATGCCTTCATGCATATGTAGAGATCTGTAACACCAGTTTCTAGCATGGAAGCATCTGTTTGGCAAGTATGAGTTGGCTCTGATGGAGAGTGGCTTTTGGAAGTGGCAGTAGTGAAGTCCTCTCATCACCATTTGTATGTATTCGTGCATATTATTTATGCTAATCTGTAGTTTGATCCCAGTGCATGCTCGTTAAAATGGCAGTTGTCTATAACAGGAAGTGCTGTTTCTTAATTTGGGAGGATACAAGCTCTCCTGAGGCCTCCAGTTAGGGACAGCTCACCATGATTAGGCCCAGGCAGCTCACGAGGCTGCGCTGCGTTATTAGCAGGCCAGTCAATCCACAGTGGAAATCAAAAGGAGGGACTCAGGAAATAGGTGTTGAGTGAGGTCACATCCCAACGAGGCAGCACGTGCTCCAGGTCGGGAGAAGACAGGACGCGTACCATGGGAAATGGGATTGTGTAGAATCCTTTTGGACCACATGGGTACCAAGAGCTGGATTTCTACTGCGGTGGAGTCTAAATGTACTAATCTTTGCGAGATGGTTGGAAGAGAGGTGGTCTGGAGGACTTTGGATGCTAACTCAGGAGGGAGGGCAGCTGTCATTGTGCCCTGTTGCCCCTGGTTCGGGTCAGCTTCTACTCTGCAACCTCTGTGGAGACATAGAGGATGGAGTGATGAAACAGATGAGTGAGGACTGACTCTCTCCTCCTCTGCTACATTTGCTTAGTCCCAGTCGAGCAACCTGCCAGGGACATTCTACCGAAAGGACTGAGCAAGATATTAGATTGACAAGAAAGGAGACGAGAAGTGGGGAAGAGGCGATTTGCCTTTTGAAGAGCTGTCCCACTATCATAACTCGACTGAAGGCTAAAATGTACATTCACCTTTTTTTATGGTGTTTTTGTCGACTGGCTCAATTAATGATTCCAATCTTTGGATTGTTCACACTGTGGATTGCAGACTTGGAAATTTATCTGGCTTTTCTCCCTGTGTTTCGTCTTTCTTTTCCATCCTCAACCTAACCCCCTCCATCCTCACCATCCTTCTGCATGCACCCACCTTCCCCCGTTTCTCCCTTCCAATGTCTTTCTTCCTGTCAGGGCCAAAGACATGAAGAATCGGCTGGCTTTCCTGCGGAGGAGGAATGAGTCCCCAGGAAGCAACCCAGCCGGGAAGTTGGACAAATCTATGAAGTCAGTCAAGTAAGTGGCCACTTCCTGACAGCATGTGTATGTGGGCGTGAGTGTGAGACAGGTTTGTGGATCTGACCCTGTGTTGAGAGGCAGACATGTGGGCAGCAAGAGAGACAGGAGCACCGTTGCGGTGTCGCATTCAAGAAGTTTTGAATGAAAACACCCTGAGAAAAAGAGAGGATCAAGTTGAGTTTATAATTTTTTCATTAGCTGTCTGGTATGAATTAAGATAAAGCTCATTTGCATGATTTACACAGTGCAGCATAATATGTTCTGTATTATAATAATTTGGCATACAAATTTAGAAAAACAATACCTTTTTGTACTGTCTTATAAGATCTGTAGACTTAATTTGCTGAAATGATGCTTTTAGGGTCTATATTAGCTCACAAATATACAGGCTTTGTGCTTATAATTTCTACTTAACAACAATAGGTAATTCCTAATGTGTAATTTTTATTTGTTAAAGTCTTTAATGTCCAAAAATACAGAAATGCTGAAAGTGATCTCAATCTCGGCTCCACTGCATGATAGCAAAACAGTTGTCCACAACTGCAAACTAAAGTGGCTCAATTATGTGGCCTAAAATGTGGATTCCAGTCAGGGGAAAAATGTTAGAATGCATTCATTGTAAGCATGAAAGGCACCAGGGGGCATGCTCAATCTCTTAGTGGTGGGAGGTCCCTAAGACTCAGAACACCTCCTGATTGGCTATCTGAAGCTCCTTCCCCTTTCTCCAAACTGGCATTGAGAGGGATTATAAAAGCCACCCCCACCACAGAGAAGCAGACAGACTCATGGCTAAAGGTGCTGCAACTTCCCACCATCTGCAGCTGAATGTGTCAGACTAAAACAGAGAAAAGCATCAGACAGGATCCGTCTGCTCACACGTTTCCACTCATCTGACTAGAGTAGCCTTCAGTCCTGCGGATGGGTCACACAATGAGAAACCTGGCTGAAATGGGCTTGTTAAAGAACCGCTCCGCTTTTATCTGCAGGCCCACCCCAGAAGAAGCACTCAAATGGGGGGACTCGCTTGACAAGCTGCTGACGCACAAATGTAAGTTTGCATGTTTTATGCCTCCTTCCTTCCTTACTTTTCAAATAACCAGTTAACCTCACTGTACATGGCCGAGGGGGTAGGGAACCACAGATACACAGGGATTACATGCTCATACTGTTGATCTGAGTGGGCAACCTGCTGCATAATTCCTTAATCCAGACATACAAAGTCCACAGTTTATAAGACAATGTGTCTTAAGATCTTAAAAATCTAGTTTGCTCTGATTTTGATCTTTCTTTTATAATTGACACAAATCCAGTTCTACATCTGTTCCTCATTTGGAGCTTTTGGCCCCTTTATTCCCCCTTCTTCTCATTTCCTCTCCTCCACCTCTTACCTCACTAATGCTCACCAGAGTGAGGTAAGAGATGACGGCCTGCATCAGCGCTGCTTATCAGCATGGGTGATTCATGGGAGCGGAAGAGTGCAGAGAAGAGCTGTGGGTGGACTCGGTTCCTGCTATTCTTTGCTTTGGATGCCCTCTTCCTCAAAACATTAAACCGGACAGAAACTTCAAAAGGGGCTGAACTGATAGTTATTTTGTTTCCTTCTGAACACACATATACACACACACACACACACACACAAAACATCCATCTCTTTGTTCTGTATCAGGCTTTTAAAATAAATCCCAAGAAATTACAGAGTTGATGGGTTTTTTGGACTTTGAGAAGTTCTACCTTGAAAGGTTTTTTTTTCCCCCTCAGTATATTAAAACCACATGACTCAAAAGGCAGAGCTATTTTAGGAGCTGAAACCGTAAGGAGGGCTTCAATAGTGAGGTTACCATGGCACTTTTGTCAACTTCTCTCTGTTTATTTTCCTCCTCTCTGCTCCCTCTCAGATGGTCTGGCAGCCTTCAGAGCTTTCCTGCGCACTGAGTTCAGCGAAGAGAATCTGGAATTTTGGCTTGCATGTGAGGAATACAAGAAAGTGAAGTCACAGTCCAAGATGGCCTCAAAAGCCAAGAAAATCTTTGCTGAATACATCGCTATACAGTCTTGTAAAGAGGTAAGCAGACAAATGTTCTTGCTTCAAAACATCCTTATTATTGCTTTTTTTCCATTTTTCTTACAACTCTTTAACCTATTCTTACCTGCAGGTGAATTTGGATTCATACACTAGAGATCACACTAAGGACAACCTGCAGAATGTGACGCGCTCCTGCTTTGACTTGGCACAGAGGCGGATATACGGGCTGATGGAAAAGGACTCATACCCCCGCTTTCTGCGCTCGGAACTCTATTTGGACTTAATTAACCAAAAGAAGCCCAGCGCTACATCGACATCATCCTCCTCATAAGAGATTAGGAGAGACATAAGGAGAAATTCAAGATAACGACAGACAAAAATGGGCAGACTTGAAAACAAAAAACCAACGCTGGTTGGGATGTGAGCTTCATTGTTTGCCTTTTTGATTTGATCTTTATGTATGTACGTGTGTGTGTGTGTGTGTGTGTGTGTGTGTATGCTATCCTGTTCACTATGAGTTTCGTTTCGTGTGAGAGGTGATAACGCAAAGTTATGACACTGCAAAGGAATGTAGTTTAACAGATGAATGATTGGATGAATGGATGTTAGTAAATTTACAGAAGCCCACAAAGCAAGGGCTGGAGCAGGAAATGGACGCATGTCTGATCACTGTTTCTGATGTGCTTTTTTTACGCTGAAGTCACACACATACATACACATACACACACACACACACAAAAAGATGCATTGGCTCGTGTTTTTATCCAGTTGTACTGGTAAAAAAGGAAGGGAAGCACCAAAAACCTGCAGACGTGAAGACAGTCCGGTACTGTTTTGTCACTTTTTTCCCTTCATCTCCGAGTTCCAACTTCCTTCTTACTTCTGCACATTCTCCTCTGTGAACTTCTTAGCTGTCGGTACGATTTAAAAGATCATTTTCATTTTTTTTTTCCTTCCCGTTCTATCATATCTTTGGAAAACGATGAGGAGAGAAGCAACATGTTTAACTCATAATTACCTTTCGATTCCCTCAAAGCTTCTATGAATGGAATCAACTCTGCTCTTTCAAGACTGGACAAGACAATGGAGACAGAAAAGCAAAGAAGAAAGATGGATGAACCGTAGTTGTGCTGAAACACCAATGTGAGAACTTCTCCCATCCAAGCACAAACAGTTTTAAGCCTGAATTTGAGAAAGAAAAACAAAACGACTTGCTTCCTGCCTCCAAAGACTATTTACTAAAAGGAACTGAAAATCTGGGAAAAAAAAAAAAAAAAAAAAAAACATTTCCTTTACCATTGTAGCTCATTGTGGACTAATCAAGATGCATTCTCAGGACATTGCTTTTATAGGTTACAGCTTGATTTATCTTCTTCACTGTTACTGTTTTTTTCTATACACATTTGTTATACTTTTCCCCAACACGCTTTAGGGATTCAATCTGCACTCCCATATCCTACTACGCTACGCACAAAGGTTGCTCATTTTCTAGCCAGAGAAAAAAAAAAAGAAGTGTTTTATGTGTACAAAGGTTTGCCTATTTATTTAGATTAACTTGCTGGGTGCTTCTAAAGACACACTTTCACATCCTTTAAAGCACTCCTCCTAAAGTGTTTTACTTTTTTCCTGACCACCAAACAGGTTCAATGCTGTCCTGAACTATTAAGTGCAATATTTTTTTTTTATTTTTATTTTTTATCTTATTTTATTATCATGTTTTTTGGTTTGTTCATTGATTTAGATAAATTCAAATGTTTAATGATGGCAGATCAGCTTAAGCTCTGCATTACCTTTTATTTGTTAAGAGAAACATACGTAGAGCTATAAGGTTGACTTAACGTAAACTTCAAGAAACATAAGTAGTTAAGATTTAAGCAACTGATTTTGTGTGTTAACACCCTAGCAGCAGGCAGCTGGGGAAGTAATGGTTGTAAATATAATTCTTTATGAAAATATGTGATAACACATTAAAAAAAAAATAAAAAATATAAAGAAGCAAACAGGTCTCTGTTGGTATGAGTAAGGGACCCAGTTGTATCTATGTAAATACAAGAGACTGAAAACTATAAGATGACATGTCTTGTTAAGGATAGGATAGAGCAGGCAGGTGCGATCTGCTCTAACCCCCCCGGTCATACACTGCTTATGAGGAGTTTTCTGAAATGCATTTTATCATTTTCACTGTTTACAAGTCAAAATGCATCTCCTATGATAGCAAGTGAAAACAGTAGAGTAAATTTGGTGTCATTGCTAATGATAAATAAACCAACCAACTATTAAGTAAACTGTCTGGTGTCAAGTTTTTTTTTTTTTCTAAAATAGTCGTGTGCATATTGTTGAGAAAAATGTCAAAGCATAAGTTATAAATGATGAACAGATGTAATGTCTACCGTGACACTCAGTGGTTCTGTTATGTTGCTGGTTTATTACCATATGGGTCAAACAGCGAGGATATAGAGTATATGTATGCAAACATCTATTACTATATTACTATATTAGTGTTTTCAACCTTTTGTGATTATAATTTATCGTTTGAATATATACATTTAAAAGAATTACATTTATATATATTTTATTTTGCTAATAGTTAAAAACTAAAAGGTCCCAGCGATTTTTACTTGAGTGCAATTAAATCATGCTCAACACTTGTGTGACAATACTCCTAAATCAAGCTTGTAAGAGAAATCAAACAAAGCTTAAAGAATCGTATTTTTGTCTTAGAAAGGATAAATCCGAGCTTCACACAAACTATGATCTTGTTGGCCATAATTTAACTGATATGAATTGAATTCCTTATTTCACTCAAATTGGCTTTAACTGTCCATCAAACTGACACAGACTCTCACAATGCAAAATCATTTATAATTTTGAGTTCAACTGGTTAGAAAAATTCACTTAACTTTTTTGGTATCATTTTTTAAAACACAAATTAATGGCTAAACAATGAATGAAGACCAATAATTACATCTTGAAGCAGATCTTTGGGCTCATCCCTATAAGAGATGAGCATGTGAATGTGACACCAGGCCTAGTGTCGACAGGGTCATTACAGGATGATGAAAGGAAGCAGTAGAAAGAGGGTTGTGTGTATTTGGGGGTTGGTCAGTCTGAAATGAAGCCGGATAGTGTAGTGACTGCATCTAATCTTCTTTACCAGCTGCCATCTGTTTTGAGAGACAGTTTTTTTTTTTTTTTACCACAAGTGTTTCTTGCACTACACTATGACAGTCTCTGGAGAACGAACAAACCATGCTTTACAATAGTCCTGCTTTTAGTCTAAATTACTTTGCTATATCCCTTTGTTCAAGCTTCCTTCCTTTCCCGTCATATGTGGAAACTATATCAAAGTTTGTGTCATTGTTTTTTGAGCTCAGCTTTCATATGTCCAAAATTATGTTTCCTCCGAAGATCTCTTATGTACGCAATGTAGGAGATGTTGCTGTAAGTCTTTCCTGTGCCATGGGATATTGCGTGAAATCAAGAGCCATTGTCTTTAGGGATTTTCTTCAATATTTTACCTTATTTGGTGGCTTATTCACAATGTCCTTTGAATAAAAAAGACTTCAAATAGACAAATACAAGTAAAAAAGACAACTAATACAAAGATATGTAAAAGTGAGAGACAGAAATCGCCAAAAACAGATGAGGATCACAAACATTAAGAAAGTTCAGAAGAATTTTACACTAAATGATGTTCTGTTACAATGTGGTTAAAGCCGACAAAGAAAGCAGGGAAGTGTTGCATTTAGGTTATGTTAACCTATTAAAAGAAGAAATTACCTAAACTTACCAGAATGTGAAAAATAATGATACTAAACAATTTCAGTTAGTGTAACATTAAAAATAATATACATTAATTTTCAGGTAAATTATAACATGTATTAACGGATAAAACATAAGACTTTCCATTAATATAAAGGTTTTACATTTACTTTTTAGTTGTCCTATTTTTGAAATACCATTCAAAAAAGCATTTTAAATGATAATTTTCATAAAAAAAAAATTTATTTTTATACATATTGTTGTTTTCTTTACCATTACAAAACACATTATTTGGCATCACCACTGGGCTTTTGCTTAACAAAAAACTGTATAAGGATAAAGAGGCGAAACTTTAACATGTAAACATTTAGTATTTGTTCAATGGGTTAAACACAATTTTGGCATAAAAATGTGAGGAATAAAATCATATTTTAACACAATCCCTTTAATTCAGTGGCATATAAGTATTTGGACATATAAGGTTACTAATAATCAATTCCTAATACATATTTGAAAAGCCTTCGCTGGCAATGACTGCTTGAAGTCTTAAACTCAGACAAATCTCCACACAAGTCAAAGATAGCTTAATTTGGTTAATATTAGGGAACTGGTATCCTCTATAAAGGGTTATTATTGTTTTCTTTATTAAAATCTTGCTTTACTTTAGCTGTATATTTTGGGTCAGTCACTGTTTGTGGTATGGATCACCACTCAAAAGATTTGTCTGCAAAAAGCTGAATTTAAGCGTACAGTATTCCGAAATATTCAGAAATCACCTGGTTGTTATGAGTGGATTTCTCTTCTCCACTGAAAGCATTCTGACATCATTCTCCATTATTATCCTTCGTGGAAACCTAGGTCACAACTGTGTTGCTAAGATTCCCAGTACTTTCCTTCTCTGTCATGATTTACTAAAAAAGTATGTCTGTTGATCCTGTAGCAGTTGGTCTGGTGTTTCTTCTCTGTTTTTGCAGCTTAAGTGAGGCTTATTTCACCTACCTGGGGAGTTTCTTTGATCGCATGTTTCTGTGCACAGTAAAAACATTTCATATTAACTCCAGGAGTTGTATCTACTTAATTGATAATGACCAAAGAAAGGAATGGCCAGTTACATCTGCTTGTGAAATAGTTTTTTTTAATAAATTCTCATATCACTTTGGAGAAGTATTTCATAAGAAGGTGTAACTGACTATTCCTGAGTTTTTAGTAATTTGGTCAAGATAAAAAAAATAAATTAATAAAAAAGGGATAGATAAATAAAAACAAACTTGTGTTAGTGTCCAAACTATATAGACCTAACTGTTAATACTCATGTCATGCATAAAAAAACAACACACTTTTTGTGTCATTAAGATGGGAAGTTTCAGTTGCATTTTTAACGGTACAGTTTACTTTCAGTATCAGGGTACAACTGCTTTCTGTTTCATTGTGTATGCTGCTGATTTTTGCAGCATATACTGTTTCAGTTATTCATATCCATATGCATTATCACTTTAAGGGTAGAGTAAGGAAAAGCTTTTAGCAGCAAGACAAAGCAGGTACACATGAGAGGACTGATGGGATGACATCATTCTAGATTCAGCGAAGCATCCCTTCTTGTCTCCCATAGACTGCTTCAACAGACAAAGGGCTTACATCTGGATTAACCATTAACTCCCAGAACAGCCTACCCTTTCAACTTTTGACAGGTTAAAACATGGATTTTTCCAGATGCACTTGCTGACTCATTGAATTCTTTAACCCTGGAGGGTGCAGATAGACTATTTTTAAATAATTTGTCATTTACTAAACTATATGTGTCAACCTTTTTCATGCTATTAGTCTGTGAGTCACTCTTAAAAGTTAAGAAACTGTGATAAAAAATAAACAGTTTTCATTTTAAAATGGATGTTAATGTTTGTCCCAGCCCTGTCATCTCTCGGGCTCAAGGTGGCTTTATGAAGATGGAGAAAATTAAACTAGTTCAGCTAAAGCACATATTGTGCTTGATTTCATTAACCTGGAAATCAGAACTTTGTAAATGACTATACAATTCTATTGTTAGTCCTGCTGCAAACCAGTGGGATTTGCTAATTGATGGTTAGCATTACGAGCTAAAAAGAATATATTTTATAATGCTTTAGGGATTCGAACACTATTGCCACTCTTTATGAAATGCTGTTTTCCAATTAATATGATTAACTTCCAAACAGCAATGTTTTATGTTTAGAAAAGCCATTATGGATTTTGAGGCGGTTGTTACAGGGCAACCTTTGACTTCCCAAGTTATAATACTGAGTTTAGGAGGATGCTCTAGTTGATTGCTCAGATTTATTATTTGGAAATTGAAATCTATAAATACCAGTGGGCTACGCCCAGCCCTGTGGGTTCCATAATTTAAAGTAGATGTAATTAAATGCGCCATATTTATTGATCATGACTACTTAAATCAGCAGTACTTGTTTAGCACTTTTATAATTCAGGGGAACTTCAAATCACTTTATACTACATTTAATCATTTACTCACTGATGGTGGTAGCTGTAGCTGCCCTGGCGAAGACTGACACATGCAGGACTGCAGTACACAGGCACCACTAGGTCCTAAGACCACCATCCCTGGGCGATGTTGGTCAAGTCAGTTGCTCAAGAACACAACTGAGACCGACAGAGCTGAGATTCAAACAAACTCCTGCATCTTAAGCCAGGGTTACCCCAGTACTTGTGACTGCCAATGCAAAATAAAGGGTTTGTGAAGTTTGCTGATCTAAGGCCTACATGAATGAATTTCACATCAAATCAAAGCTAAGATCTTAGTGATTCTCAGAATCCACAGGCCCTGTTTGGAATGCACAGATTTACAAAAAGCTCAGACTACATTGAGAACTTTTTGGTCAACAATTTTATTTCTTTAAGGTTTTAAACCAAACCCCTTCACGGTTCCCAATTAGTAAACATATAAAAGAAAATGGCAGTAAATACAAAATAATAAAAAACAAAATGAGATTTTTGTGGGATCGGTATGAAACAAACAAAACTTATCAGTGAAACTAACCCATACCAGCTGTCACGAACAGCGATGGAAGAGTGAAAATGATGGCGTACTTTGAAGCCACGGGGCCTGAGCATCTTGTGATCACTCAGTTTACTGTAAACCCCTCTGTATAACTCAGAAAGAAGATCTTTGAAAATGACAATGACAGCAGAAAATCTATAATTAAATCATTTGGTTCAGCTCCCTATTTTATGGTTTGCTGTTTGTGGTGCATCTGAAAGTTGGGACTTTTTAGAGGTCATAATGTTTTAATGACATCTTAAGAGGCTAGGATATTCCAAAACATTTCTACATTATATCAGTCATTCTGTCAATATGATATAATGAGGCTGTTTTGCACTTTATAATAAAAAAATCTTCTTTACAGTAATCGTGGGGGGAAAAAAGTGAAAGTACTGGGAAGAGATCACTTTTTCTTGCTGAACTTAAGTTCATGTGTCCACTTTGATCTATCATATTTGGAAATGATGTTTGCACTTTTGCATTTCATTTTATGTGATGGCTTTAGTGGAGCAGCTTGTCTTTACTGGCTCATGTTATTCTTAAACTACATTTTAATCCAGCCTGTAAGAGAGATTTAGGGGATTTTTACCAAAATAAGCTACATTAGCTAAAAATGTATCCCCTTCAAATTATATGTAGTGTTGATTTCCTGACACATTTAATTTCCGTTCAGAGAATAGACTGCATTTGCTCATGTGAATGTTAAAAAAAGCAGCTCCAAGATTTTTGTTTCTTGTTTCCCAAGTTCTTTGTCTCACTAAACTGTTTTGACATGAACTCAGTTAAATGTTCCAGGAAGGCTAATGTGATGGAAGGCAGCAATGTTACAGAGTTAACCAGACAACAGAGCAGATATAAGTAAAGTCCCAGAGGCAAAGACAGCTGTAGAGATAAAACAGGTGTTCCACAGTAAGACACCTTAAATGACGAATGCTTTAATGAACTATGAGCTTTAATAATGCAACTCATTAACAGGATTGAAGACAACCAAAAACACACACTGGCATTACGGCCAAATACATTCTAACCAATACCTTGACCTGTCACATTGTGCATATTCAGTCTACTGGTTGACCTTGTTTCTTGTCTTGTTACTTCAGTCATTTTTTCCTGTGAAACATCTGCTCCTCTTTTTGACATTAATTCCTTCTACTCTGGTCAGTTTTGTTTGTTCCTTTTGGTCTTTCTTACTTTTTCTTTAGGTGCCCACCCATCATTCCAGTGTTATGAGTAGTCTGAAATTTGTATATTAATAAGGGTCATTTATATTTTTCCAAGAATGAAAGTTATTTGTTGTTTACAATTTAGATTGTTATAATTGCAGAAAAAAATCTGTAGCAAGCTTTGACCTCCATTGTAGAGTAACATATTTTTGTATTTAAACTCGAAAATTGGTTTGTGTTGGTGGTCCTTGAGATATTCCAAGCTTCACATCCAAAATCTCATATGTATTCAATGTTTATATCTATAAAATAAAAATAAATTAGTTGCCATGGGGTATCAATGTTTACAATATTTATGGGGATAATTTAGTACTGTAAGGGATTATTCACTTAAAGGCAGGTACACTCCCAGGTGTGACATAAATTATAAAATTAAGTTTCAACTTCAAAGACAAATTAAACACCCCTGACTTGACCTGCCAAGGATCTCTTTATTGGATTCTTAACCGTTGTCTTGTCCCTTGAACTACCACCATAATGGGGCAGAGGGGTTTCATTGCTTTAATGCTTCCAGAGGTTATGTTTTCAGGGTGTAAATGCTCCTGGAAATGTCTCCCAAAGTAAAAAGGCTCTCAGTGACAAGCAGAAAAAAGTGATTCCAAAGCCCCTACAATGACTAATAAGTAGAGGCAAGTGATGTCGCACAGTATGGGGGAGCCCAGACCTAACCCTGAACCACATCCCTGGTAGGGATTAGTCGGCGAGCACTTGGTGGTCAGGTTTCCACTCCAAGCACCTGGCTGGGCAAGGCCCAAACAAGGCTAAACCTCCCCCCCCAAGGTGTCCACCACCTGAAAGGTTTAGGAAGCAGATGGAAGCGAGCTGATTCACAGAGACTTAAAATGACTCTGGGGGGAAAGGTTTGAGCTTGTGAGTGAGGTAGAGTGATATAATAGTCAGGCTAACTTCCACACACAGCCAGGGCCCTAAAAGCCAGCTCCCTTTCAGAGGCTGGACTCTCTTCAACTCTGGAGTGGCACTTGGAGAGAGGTGGAGGGATGGAGTGATGTCCTTGTGTCCCCCCAGCTAAGCAGTCTCAAATTGGAGTTCACTCTGGTGGATGCAGCTCTAGGTAGGGAGGAGGGCTATAATTGTTGTCTCATCTTATGGTCTAAGTGGCGACGCAGAGTTTCCTCTTTAAGTCATGGATTGTCCATAATGTACACCATGGTCAACCATAAGAGTGTTTATCAGTGCACTTTGTGCCAGGATACCTTTGGTTGGAGGTCAATGACCAACTTTGTAGTCATATCTCCTGACCTTTGGCCACATGTATTGGACACTTGTGAAGAAAAGGGCAGAGCTGTTCTCCAGTCAACACCTTGTGGTGAGTTGGTTGTACTAGAGAAAGCCGGACAGACTCAGTAAGCTCAAACAAGTAGTTAGAGTCACCTGTGAGCATCTGGCCAAACCCTTGGTCAGGAACATATTAAAGTGCCACCTCTGGGGGAGATTTTCTTGGATTCTGGGGGAGGCAGGGGACATAGTGTGTGAGAACTACAGTTTGTTCTCTGCCTCTACGGATGATGAGATGACCCATAGCTGTGGCTATAAGATCTGAGGTGCCTGTTGTGGCGGCAACCTCCCATTTTGGTGGTGGACACCAGCATAAATTTAAAGGAGTACTGTTGATCTGGTTTGTTTGTCAGGCTTCTGGGGTAGCAAAAAGGTGCTGCGTCCATGATGGAAGCAGAGACTCAACACTGGGAGCTAACTTGTTCATCACCCGAGTCATCAAGGTGGTCGAAAAATGTCACAGTTGTAAGAAGATCCACTTTGAGTACCTATGGATGTTGTTGGGCTGTCATGGTTGATACCCTTATTCAACATTGTATGGAGATCACAGTTCCCTTTGACTAGCAGACTGGGGTAGTTGTTCCCCCCTTTTTTTGCCAAAGACGGTACTGAGATTTGAAGTCAAATTCCTTGTTTATGCCACAAAATCTGCTATTAAATCAAATTCTGATTAACTATATATTAGGTGTCTCGCCATCTAGAGATTGGCTTGCTTGGGGTTGTATTTGTTTAAACTCTGGCCTGTATAAAGTTTTATTTCAAAACTGTCGACTAAGTGGAAATATAAAATGTAATCACTCTGTCTCTGTCAAATCAACAAATACAGAAAAAATAAAATATATGTCACACAGTTAGTCACACTAAATTTAGTGAGCCTGCATACCTTTTGTTAAAATAAATATCCAGTTCTTCAGACATCCTTATATTAACCTGATTGTTTAACATCATAATCTTAGCTAATATGATTTTTTTTTTCTATCTGTTCTAGGTTCATGTTGTTCTGAGCTTATGTTGTGCTGTCCCTCTATCTTATAATGTATGCTTCCCCTCCAGGTGCTGTACACTGCTGATTGTGCTCCTTCATTCACATTAATGAGCTGGCTCTGCTATGTTCTGGCATTACAGAGTATGTGTGTCATTCAGTGTAAGGAAGTGAAACGGAAATGAATCAAGTGCATGATGTCATGACAGCCCATCCTACCTAATTCGTTGTATCCTCAATCTTGTTTGAGTCATGTGGTGGTTCACATATTTCATCAAATACTCCACTTCCTTGTACCTAACCTATCTGACTAAATAGCCCAAACTTCAGAAGTTTTTTAGTAAGAATAAATTATATTAATACTTTTAAAGACACCTTCCCCTTTTTGCAGACAAATATCTTCACTCAGGTGAGAAAATATGCAAAATGAAGCAAAAAAATATATTAGGCTTCAGTTAAAGAAATGTAATCAGTAAGTGTGAAATCATGACCCAAGTTCTTAACCAGTTCATATGAGAATATGCTTTGTTGAGGTTGATACTTGCTTTACCAGTATGACCCTGAAACACATGACAGTATACACACCCCTACATGCATTGTTATGTTCTGCTATTCTTACAGAGAAATTCCATTAATTTCACATTTATTTGTGTGGCCTAACCCAGACCGTTTGCTTAACCCTACCATCACACACACACATCTAACCCTAAAGCTAACCTAAAATTAACACCTTAGCCTTAGACCAAACCCCAATCCAAACAGGCAACCTTTTATGCGTTTCTTTTTGAATATATCTGATTTCGAGGCTTTATCATCCGTGAATACACACATTCCTGTAATTATTCACCACATGCCTTTGATTTGTCAAAGATTTTTGTAGCTAGATTTCATGAAACAGTTTTTCCTAGGAGATTACATTACCGCTGAGAGTAAATAAATAAACACAAATCTTATAAAATTTACTTGTTTCTGTCCTTATCCCAAAATGTACAAACTTAAAATAGAAAATCAGAACTAAACACAAAAAATTGAACTTTAGAGTCAAACTATTACTAAAAACCACACATGTTTTTGTTGGACAAGCTGTGCATCAACTCTTACTAAAGTTAATACATTTAATTTATACTTAAAAAGGCATTTGGCTTTTAAAATACATTACCCCATTGATCATTTAGAGTGGCAGGGACAACATCAGGAAAAGATTTAGGCCATTTAGATGGTTGCAACATATTACAGACTGATTGTTTTCTAGTTATGTTTTTAACTCAAATAAATTCTATCAATAATTTGATCTATTTTCAAAGTCACTATAATAAAAAATAAACTTAACAAAAAGTTTATGGCTACATATACAAATAGAATACTGTAAGAGTGGGAACATACACTGACAGGTAAATTGAGAGCTTGGCCTTTTGGCTAAGCTAAGAGAGGGTAGTAACCCTGTGAGGGATTTACCCCTCTCCTTAACAGTTGTTGTTTTTTTGTGCTTTCTATATTCTTGCTTTATTTAATATTTTGTTTTAATCATCCTCTCTTTTTTTTGAGGTCATGTTTTGCCATGGAAGCGCACCCATGAGCAGTGCTAACTAGGACCTGGTGTTTCCATTCTGCTGTGTTGGGAAGGTACACTGTTTGAAAAGGAGAGGAGATGGGTTTTTTTTTTTGTTTTGTTTTGTTTTTTTTTTTGGGCCTAGCTTGTTTTTGTTAAATTGTTGCACAGATGTTGCTTTTTCTTGCTTCTACCTAGAAATGTAATTGTGCCCACCCCTTAATTAGTCCTGGCCATGCATCAAAAACCAGGTGGTTTGAATCAGGGGGAGGGGCTTCCTCCTGTTGATTGGAACGTTTGTTAATTTGAGAACTGTGGGCAATGTCTAAAGAACTACATAAAGAAAAATAAAGAGAGATCTACAATTGCTGGATCCTGTCTTATTTTCAATCACAAACCAACAAACCCCAAATCCTGGTGAAAATGATGGACTTGGACCTAGAGATGATCTTCATCTCCACCGCTGCCAACCTTCCCAGTGCATTCTATAGACCATGCAAGCTGAAGAACAAAATCATCTGCAAAAGGAGAAACTAATTTTTTTTGTTCCCAAACCAGACACACACTGGTTGTATCCTACCTGTCAGTAAAGTTATAGACAAGAGATATGATAGAGGGTAGCCCTGCAACAGTCAAACATACAAGTTATTCCCAGAGTTCACCACAAGGGACATGGTCAAATGGCTTGTTATGCAAAAACTTATATTCAATCCCCAGCACATATGGAGGGCACAAATATGCCATTTAAATAAACAACTTTCCGACTGTCATAGATTGTTCTGTGAACATATGTCCAACTAGCTGTGATAAGACAACAAATGAATGTGTGAAACAAGCTCAAATCTTGGTCAAAAAGATAACAATACACACGTGGAATAAATTCCCAAGAATTTATTAATAAAAACCACTGAACTCCAATTCAGACATGTTCAGTTACAAACTCGTGACTAAACTGAACTAGACTAAGCTGCAATGTGCATAAAGAAAAAGGAATGAAAATAGTTAAAAACCATAATTAATCAAATTATGCAGTGATATTACAATTTGATATTCATTTCATGTTTAAGAAAGTTTAAAGAGTTTTGAATTGGGTCATACCAGCTTTAAACTAATTTAGAGCAATTGGAATGTGCTCAAGTCAAATCACAATGGAAATCCAAGAGGTAAATAAAACATTACTCGGTAAAAAAATGTTTTATTGAACGATATGCCTGAACATTAGCTTCTCTTTAGCTTGCTTTACACAACAGTAAGCACATACAATGATCAAAAATCTTCAAAACCAAAATTCGTTTGGCTAGAAACTCTGTCCCTAACTTTGCCAGAACTGTACTGTAACCTGTGTTGATTTCTGTTTTGGAAAGGTGAGACGTCTCCAAACTTCAGGAGAGCTTAGGCCAGGCTGTGTGCTGAATGTGTTTGTGTTTGGATGGCCTAGCCATGAGGCCCTGGTCCCCTGTTCCTCAATGGTTCTAGTTAGGGATGGACATCAAAACCTGGTATCAAAATGGCCCAGGGGCTCAGGGACTGGTTCAGTCTCACCAGTCTTCTTAACAGAATTATGAAGGTGGCATTTCCCTTTTCACGGACACTCCAACTCAGAAAACATTGTACAGCAGATGTTCTCCTTCTTAAGAAACTGATGGTAAACGATAACGTTCTGCTCTCATATGTTGGCCAGGCTCATCAACACTGTTGTAAATTTTGTGACTTTATCAGACCAATTTAGTTTTTGTTGGGGTTTTTTCTCAAAGGTGACTGACAATGATTCTAGTGGCATCATGCATTGTCAGAGACTTTGGTGACAAGTGAAAATCCCCAATCACGCTGTGCACACTGTCCTCAGTAAATGCAGCTCTGAGCCCCTCCTGTATAGAGAGCCGATGGTCAGTCAGTCAGCCTCGCTGTGCAGCAACTAGGAGGGAAGACAGCGACTCATCTGTTTTCCCAAATAAAGTTGCACTGCATGAACAAAGCTTCCACTGCTTCCACCTTAAATGACGAAGGGGATATAAATACAACACTCAATCTTTGAAGTATTTTTTTTTCTAACACTGTCTCTCTTAGATCTTCTCTGTAACTGATTTACACACAGCCTCATCTAGTGTGGATTATATATATCAAAATATGTATAAATGGCTTTATGTATGTAAGTCTGTCTGTCTGTCTGTCTGTCTGTCTGTCTGTCTGTCTGTCTGTCTGTCTATCTATCTATCTCTCTCGATATATGTATAT
>JAUZNJ010032205.1:0-13802 GCA_034780135.1 Jordanella pulchra | reverse complement strand
TATACACAGATAATAGATATGAATACAGCCATCAAATTAAAGCTCCATCATGTATAAATATTTGCTGGGGAACAAAAGAAAAGGCCAGGAGCAGCCCATAGATGAGATGCACATTTCTTTATCCTTTTTAAATAGTTTTAACTGTAATCAATCTTCCACAGGAAGAAATTTGGCTCAAAAAAAAAAGCCAAACATTTGATTTCAGGAAAGTGTCTGAAGATGCAGGGAGCCTTAGGTCATCCAGTCTCATGCACATGGTTAACGGTTTACAGTGACCATCCAGATACATGCTGCTTCTGGAACGGTTCTATCATCATCATCTAGTTCTCCAATATACAATGTGGGGTGTTAAATGTTTTCTACTTCCTACAGTAATGCCACATGCTTGAAGTTAAATGTAACTCTCCTGTGAGCTCTTAAAAACTAGAGAGGAGCTTTTCCTGATGCAGCGTTGGACCAACCATGCTTGTATAGGGTTTAGTTAATGGTTAGAAAAGGACATAAAAGTTAATGCCAGCTCTGTTATAATTGGTAATGATTCAGCAAAAAACGAAACCAAAATGCTGGGGAGCAATAAGTAAGCTACACTTTATGTTAACATAGTTTTTTTTTTATATTGCAGAGCAACAAAGACAGAGTGTTTCAGCGATTAGATGAATAATTGTTAGGTTTTTTTCCCCAGTTTTGATTACTCAAAGAAAAAAAACTACAACAGATTGAATATCATGCCACAAGACGTGCACTGAAATCAAACTGCTCCATACAGCACTGTTTCAGAGGAATGGAAGTAAAATGCCACGGAGTCACTCCGGTTATGCTTCTGTAACTGTTAACGTTGCTTAGAGAAAAATGCCCTTTGCTTAAACCAAATTCAAAAAGCTATTCCATGCTCTTCTCTGGGTTTAAATGAACTTTATACTCCAAAAACACAAGGCGGATGAGAACAAGTATAGAATCTATCGATGAGCTCCATTGGCTAAAAGGCTTCCCACAAAAAGTCATGCCGTTTTAAAACACTGCACCCTTTCATATCTATATATTGTGCCTTGAAAAAGAGAGAAAAATATCTTGTTTTGAAGTTATCCCCAAATATTTTGAAGGATCTGAGCTACAGATTCCAGACGCCATAAAACATCAAACATCCATTTCAACACTGGTCTAGGGCAGCCAATTAATAGTCAACAGCTAACGCATTAATTAATTAGTCACTATGTAATTATAAATACATATATCCCAGAAGTTGGCAGATGACCATTACTGGCCAATTTTAAGCCCCCTTTACTTTTGTCGTCTAGTCTGAACCTCATTAACAGGATCTTCTGAAAGCACCACACCTTAGGGCCCACAGGGGGCGCTGTAGCAACACTTTCATGGTGGAAGATGTGGCCATGAAAAAAAGCTGGTAAAAAGTAGAGTCTTGTAACAAAGCTTCTAAATTACAAATCCTCTGCAGTGGAAAAGTCTCCCCATTAGCCTTTAACTGGCACCATATTTATAGAAAAACACATTTTAAGGCTTTATCAACAAAGCAAGTTGGTTAAGCCCATAAATAACTTCCCAAATCCTTTCCTCCAACAACAAACTGCTCATTTGGTGGCTTTGATTAAAAAAAAAAAAAAAAGAAAAAGTTTTAAGAAAAAAAAATTAATTAATTAACCTACTACCTCTAAATGCTTTGAATGATTTTTCAGGAGGGGGTTTAAACACCTTCCTTATGTTTTTAACATGTACTTAACTCTGCTGTGCAACCCACAAATTAATCATCTTTTCAAGAGCGGCACCATTTAGGGAGAAATAAATGACAAGAAGCCCTATTAAAATATTTAAACAAACATTTTTTTACTATTTCTTCAGTTCAGTTTGTATAGTTAGAATAATTTATGGCTGCTACACAGTAGTAATCCGAGCCTGTATTGGTATATCCTCTAAAAAGAAAATGGGAATTTTCTATCAAGTCAGTCTATCAGTATTTCCATCCATGAACTTAAAATGTATTCACTTCTCTCTCCTTTGAAATGCCTCAAATTTATTTCATCCAAATTTTTTTTTAACTAAAGGGAAAAATTTAAAGGTCTTCCTCAATCATATGCTGCACGACTCCACAGAGTGATTGTTGTACTTGTTATTTTCATGTGATTGTTGTGACTGTCAGATTTTATTACACACCACAAAAATTAAAATGTGATTAACGGATGCTAAAAAAATTAAAAAAAACTTCTACATTTATGACTGAACAAACATTTCTGAGGTTTTCCTCCCAGATAAAAGGCGAGGAAGCTGGACCTCCAGCAGAGGGGTCAATAGAAAACCTTTACTCTGATCACATGCCTCTATTGAATGCTACTCTGATAGGCTGGACAGGAAACATAAAGAAAGGCCTTTGAGTTTAAGAGCAGTGATGTTTTTACCCAAAACATCAGCGTAGAGTGTGACATAGAAAGCAGTAGTTTGAAAGCTTTGAATGTCCTCGTTTTTCTATTTGTGTTAAATTATTATTATTTTTTTTTTTTGCATGATGAGTGAAGGCAATCAAGATAAGATGAGTGTGCATTTCCCTTAGTGCTCCTCATATGCAAGTCTTGTGTGAGAGATGAGGATCCCATAGAGGTGGGGGGGGGTGTGAAGATGCTAGGAGCTGATCATGATTTGATAAGCAGAGCCATTTTCAGGGCGGGGCTTGGCTTCAGTGGTGGTGGTTGGTTTTGGGGGCCAGTCTGGGTCCACGCTTAGTTCCTGGGCGAGATGCATGTAACGAGCTTTGGGTGTGGTCTTGCGTGGACACAGCCAGGACAGACACCTGTACGCCTGCAGGTCAATCATCCCCTAAAAAAAATCCCCAGGTTGTGAAATTAAACAGATAAACAATTGAATTAAAAAAAAAGAAAAGAGAAAGAAGAAGCTTTTGATCCATGTTCAGCTTATTTCAAATCTGTGACTCACTGGTTTGTTTTGCAGGCTACATTAACTGCATGCAAAACCTTAGACTTAAGGACTCATTTCTGTGATAAACGGGTAAAATTAATACATGCATGTTGCTTAAACTAAAGTTCAGCATGAAATTGATCTGAAGGAATTGGTTGTCGACAGTTAAAATAAAGCTGAGCAAACTCCTTAAAAACAAGCTCATGGAGGACTGAACACAGATCTTCAAAGATGGCCACAGACACACTTTGAAGATGAGAATAAGGAGTCATTGACACTTGCTCTACAAAGACAAAAGAACCATCAGGTTGTTGTTTCACTTCGTTTCAAATCGTGCCATACCTGAGGACATACATGGACAGCGCTGACCGACATGCTCAGCTGGACTCTAGCAGGGCAGCTAGGCTAAGCGCAGCAAACAAGCTTTAGATCTTAAAACAAGAAGCTGGCAAGCAGCACAGCAGAAGGAGAAACAGTAGCAAGCACTGGAAGATATTAAAGCTGCCAACGAACTAAAAAACAAAACATAAAACTGTCTATTCTAAAAAAATGTTGGAAGATGTGTATTTTGAATAGTATTTACCACATATTTTGCTAAAAACATTAAAATCTGTTCAAATGTTTTGTTTAGAGCAATAATCTGTAAGCAGCATAAAGCTCCCAACTTATTACTTTACTATCAAATGTTTCTGCCACTATTGAGCTGTTCAGGAACAGCAACAAATGCTAACCGATCTAACTGCTGGTATTGGCTCAAGTTTGGTCTGATAACCGCAACGAAATCAGCTACATGCTGTAACTAGTTGGAGAACCGGCAGAAGTGATCCAACAAATCAGAACCCACTGAGGCTCTAGAGGAAACTCTTTTAGTCCACGTTACAGCTAAGATATTTCATGCTGCATGTTTTGCAACATTTCACAACATTTTAACTGTTTTTGTTACGATTTACATTTTTCTGTCATCAACATACTTTTGTTTTAATTACACAAAAGTTTTAAATCTATTGCAAATCTCTGCATTTGTTCTATTTGAAAACCAGAAAATAAAATGGTTTGTAGTCAGATTTGCTCTCAATTGTCTATATTGATGTGCTAATTTCTAAGTTGGTTCATACTACTGAAGGTGGAATAATTCAGTCATGTTGGGATGCAATACACATCACCACATTCTGTGTAACATTAACATGACGGATTCTAGAGAAGCTGGTAGAACCTGTGCAATACTTGCATTAATTGGTAAGTTTGGAGGTAATGAGGTTGGGGTTGCTCTCATGCATATTTTTAGTGCGCTTTGTGACACAGAAAGAGGAAGTCGGGACAGAGAGAGGAAACACCACACATGAAGGAACAAGCTAGAGAAGAAGGTGTCAGATTTTCCCAACCTGTGGTGCCGGGGCAGCAGGGGTGACGCCATAGTTTGCCTGTTTGTCTCTGCTGAACGCAAGCTTCCATAAGACGATGTCAAGGATGAAGGTCTAAGGAATAACAGTGCATTGGGCAGGGAAAAAATTAAAGAGGCGATAGCCAATAGAACCAATAGCTCGTGCTTTTATCATTTTAGGAACAACGGTCCTAAGCTGATCTTGCAGCACAGCGTCAAGAGATAATTTTAATTTTTTTTTTTGCTTTGCCAAGGCTGTGAAACAATTACATCTCATATAAAAATAAAGGAAGAATTTACAGAGATTCATCAGTGTTAGAAGAACTGAAAATGTCTGATTATGCAGAATCAGTTTGGCTGAATTAGTTCATTCACTTCAGAGATCAGTAGATTTTGTACTGGAAGCTCAGAGGAAGGCACATCTAGGATTATTGCTAAGCAGTGCTTGTTTATAAGTGCAGCCATCTAAGAGGAAGGAGACAAACTGGGTTGCTGCTCGGGGGCAGGTCAGTATAAACTATTGATCGCCGACAAAAATCAATTGCAATTTTAAAAAGTTACTGCCTATGATTAAAATAAACATGATACTAAATGTAGATAAACTATCGGAGGAAATACATTAAACAGCTTCATAAAAACATATTTAAAGAGAAAAATGCTTTTGTTTATAAGACGTCTCAACAAAAGGTCGGGCCAGCTGTAAAGTTGCATAAGACAAAGATGAGCACATTGCATGAAAAAACAAAACTGCACATGACAAAAATAAAAACATCTGAAATTACTGGATGTGTGTGTGTGTGTGTGTGTGTGTGTGTGCCTTACCTCCACCAAAACAGACACTGCAGCATTGACTAAGATTATCAGGAAAAGCCTTAGGCGCCATTCAAAAGGGACACAGACAATCTGCAAGGTTAAAAAAAAAAAAAAAAAAAAAAAAACCAAGAGTGAGAAAAAAAGTAATAAATTTAGCAGAATACAACTACTGGGAAAACTTCACCAGAACAACGGAGCCTGTCTTTATATATACAGCTGGTAAAAATGTGTTTGCACCCCTTAATTTCCTTTATTACAGTAGAATATTCTTGCAAACTTATTCAGATTGTGTTACAATCTGAATAAGTTTGCAAATTCATACAAATGAATAATTCAAATGTACGGAGGAGGAATGTTGGGTTTATATATAGTTTTAGAATCAAATTAGATGATTAACTTTTTCTTAGACAACTATATCAGGGTTGCAAAAAAAAAAAAAACATTTTTGTATTTACAAAATAGAGGAAGAGAATGTAAAAGTTAGTTCGATAAAGGCGTGTATAACAGCTGAGTAACACGCATCTCTGTTTACCTCGAGGAAGCTGTCAATGTTTTCCACAGGATAAAACATGATGAACAGCAGGAAAAAATACAAACTCACAGCAGAGAGTACAAAAGGCCCTGTTGTAAAGACAGAAACAGACATTCGTTATGATAGATAATGCTAAATATGAGAACATGGCGTATAGCAGGACAGGGAAGACAGCATCTCACAGTTCTTGTAGCTAGGCTGCCTGAAAGGTTTGCCTTTAGAGAAAACGATGGCAACGATGAGATACTGGAAGCAGGAGACATAGAAGAGACTGGTGTTCTCAAAGTTTAGGATGTTGTGTTCGTCTGTTTCTGTGCCGTCGAGCTCCGAAGCATTCAAGTGATCCGATCGGTTGCAGACGCTGAGTGTGAACAGAAACGTGTCAGAGAATTTTAAAAACCGAGCTGTGGTGTTTTTTCCTAGATCAGATGCTCCACGTCAGACACTTACTCCGTAGCGGGCGTCCACTTCTCGTACCAGGGCTGCTTCTGGACCCAGAGAAAAGTAATTATCTGGAAGCCCAAGCAGATGAGGATCTGGGTCAGCACAGAGAACAGCAGAGGCCCTGAGATAAGTCCTGATGGGGGACGACGTGACACCAGTTCTTTCCATGCTGGGTTCAGACTCACTAAGGAGGAAAATGATGGCAGATAGTGAGATCAGATGAATATTTTAAAAAGTCGGGTAACATTTGCTCTCTCAGTTATACTCCTCCTATACTTACTGGTAAATACGATGAGGAGGATGATAGCCATGTCAATAAAGAGAAACTGGAAATCTCCAAGGTTACTGAGGACCTGAGACCAGAACCAACACCACATATTGGTAAACATGACAGATTTCACTCTGCTTTCAAACTGCAACAGATAACTGACGTACTGAGTAGAGGAGAGTGACGCTGATATACTGGATGATGCTGTAGAGAGCCATAAACTTGAACACACAGAAGGAGGTGATGAGAGCAGCACGTCCCTCCCTAGAAAGGCAAGCAGATAACGTCCATCAGTCCAATTATAACGGATAAAAAAAGAGACGAGTTGTTGCCGGGAGAACGCCGTCATTTGATCACTATCAAGAAATGAAGAGGAAATAATCCCATGGAGATCTGAAGATGCAGCAGCAGGTCACAATGCCTTTAATGTCCTCAATATTCAGGGTTTGATTTCAACCATTCAACTGAAGGTAAACATGGGAAACACATCTTTAGCTCTTAGTGATACCAGCTAAATGAGCTACAGACTGGTGATCTAAGCCTGCAGGTTCATAAGCAAGATGCTTACATGTTTTTTTTAATACAATATTTTCCTAAGATTTCTGATTTAAAAATGTTTTGCAATCGTTGCATTTTGGAAATACAACTTTGCAGGAATAAAAACACAAGTGTTGAATGCAAGCATCGCTCTGCCCTTCCTCCAGTAGGATTTTCTTCAGTTAAACCACATTAGTCCAGAAAGTGGCTTCAGGAGGGATCTCAAATGTTTTGCCACATATTTCTATTGTATGTTGGCCAAAAAAAAACAAATTTGATTCTTTCATATATTTGTTACATGCCCTAAATATCTTTTGGCAAACTAAGCTTTCTCATTAACTCTCCTTTTGCCCCACTTCTATCAAAGTACAGTGGCGGGTTGCAGGACTGATGGTATAGAAGTGGATTTCCGCAGCACTCAGCAGGGCCCCGTTTGATAATAAATGACTTCATGTCAAGACATCAGAGCAAAAAGGACTTAATTAAAAGCATGCATCACTTTTTTAGCTCTTGTCATTTTATTTTTAAAAAAGCGCCTTTCCTGAAATACTTTCTATAAAATCACAGTTAAATATAAAATGGGACGAGGAATGACTTCTGTATAAGAGAAAGAACAGAGACCTGATGAGACTCGGGACACAGGAGATGTTGGGGGTCCTGGAGGTGAAGGGGGAAGCTACAGAGGCTTCAAGCTCCGACAGAGAGATCCCACCATGGGCCCTCTTCAGCGCCTTTTGGTTCAGAAAAACAAAAACCCTTTAACAAGTTGAATTCTATGTATATAGACCCTAAACTGCTTCTATTTTAAATAAAACAGTGGGTTTAACCTACCCCGCAGTCATTTGCACCATCTCCACACATTCCCACAAAGTAGCTAGAAGAAAAGAAAGCAGAGACTCACTGGCTTACAGCTTTTACACGACTTACTTTTAACACTATGCCTTCATCTAAGAGGAAATCATCAATTTAATGAAGATTTCACCACTCATGTATTTATAACTCAGAAGGAAGACTGTGATACTCACTCTACTCCCTGTAGTGTCTCAATGAGCTGGGTTTTCTGGTCTGGAGCCATTCTGGCAAACACTGTCCCATGCAGCACAAGCTACAGACAAGTCATGGAAATCAGTGGAATCATTCTCAGCGTTTTATTATCACTGGAGGGATTTTTGCTGTAGTGGAAGATTTGTCTCACCTTCTGAAGCATGTCTGGGAAATGCTCAGCGATGATAGCGAAGGATTTTCCATTCATGGCGAAGTGATAGAATTCTTGTGTTTTAGGTTCCTCCACGTGGCCTTCATGCTCCAGGCTGATGCTGATTTCCTGTTAACAACGACAGACACATTTGGAGACGTGGACATGTGTAACAACTGTCTCCTAAAAGAAACAGGTTCTCAGAACTAAACTGCTCTTGTGTTTCTACATGCATTAAAGAAAGAAACACTGAAAAATCACTTTATTTAAGGGTCAATCGCATGCAAATCAAAACAATCTCAGTCAAAGTGTAACCTGACAGGATGGAGCCTTAATGTTGGGGGATCTTTCTTCCTACCTCCAGTCGAGTCGTTCTGCTGGGCTTGTCAGCGTATCTCCATGTGATTTTGGCAGCTTGTCCCTCGTGAGGAGGAAACGCATCAGCAATGATGACCGTGTCCTCAGGTGGGATCATTCCACAGTCACGGGCCACAGAGATTGCAGTCAACATGTTGTCTCCTGGAAAGTGGAAGAAACAATCAACTTCAAAACTGGGAGCTTTTTATGTTTCTGAGCAGCTGTTCAGTCACATTTTAAGAAAAGATCAAATTCTGTAGAGATTTAAAAGATAGGAATCATATGAACTTACAGGAATCTCAGTTCAGATTTAGGAACATCAATATCCAACGACCTGTTAACTTCATTACTCTAATGTATGACAATAAATGACTACATGTTGCAGAGAAGCAGACCTGCTTTAGATCAGTAATTAAAGCAAAGTTACCCAATGAACTACTTCTGAGAACTGAGGGGAGGTGGTCACCTTAAGCCCAGAGGGTTTTAGGAGCATTTTCCACCCGAAATTACATATGAATTAAAGCAAGTACAACTCCCAAACTATAAATTGGAAATACAAATGTTTGTATTTGTATGACAGAAAGGTATTAAGGAATATTTTTTTGGAGTAACCATTCTTGTAAATGTCACCATGTCTGATTTATAGGTGATTAAACAAAGAAAAAATGACCCTCGCCAGTTTTATTTCCAAAATAAACACTGCAAAACTCCATGACAATCCATTTGAAACTCGGGATGAAGCCTTAGACTTTGTAGAACCACATTGTTACTATAACTCCAGCAAGTTTGGACTGAATAAGTTAAAGCATGTTTGTTCCAAATAGGTTTTAGTGGGTAGTGTGCTAGGCAGAAATGTGATTTTGGCACAGTGGTGCCAAAAGTGGCCAAATTGTGCCAAATGCAGTTTTACCCTCATAAAAGGGAGTCTGGCTTGATAAATGTGTAGAAAATGCGTTATAGTAAAAGCGAGACGAAAGGGGATCCACGTGGAGCGAACTGCAAGGCAGCAGCGCGTAAAGTGAACTGTATACAATGCAACAGCGCTGGAAGTCTTTACGCACAAGACATACTTCTGTAACGCATGCCGATTACATCACCGGAAATGGTCGCACAAGAATCCCCGACCCATCACTGGCAAGGTAAGAGCCTCTAGTTTTGATTGATGCCGGCCACTAGGGGGTGTGTCCAAAACCCGTGGCGTGCTGTTGCATAATTTCGGCAGAGTCCGCATGTCAGATGAAATGTTAAATCTAAATTTATTTTTTTTAAAAGCTGTAAAACAGAAAATATTTGTGCAAAAATAATTTTGAAACATGTTTTAGAAAATTTAAGGCTCATTCTTGAAAGCCATGTGGATGAAAAAAAAGCATGATTTATTTTTGGCCAAATCTATAGATAGATAAACACCTGCAGGTGTTTTCTTGGCGCGGTACCGGGCCCGCCAGGCTTAGAGGTTAAAACATTCATAGAGCTACATGCTTTCTAAGCTTCGAGTCTAATTGGTCATTTTAAGGAGGCAGGAAATGAAGGTACTTTTTAAAAATTAAGGATTCTCTTGTTAAATCAGAGTGACTACGTTTAAGGCAGAGAGATTCAGAACATGAGAAATATCGACACTGATTATTTCTCCCAACCACTCTGAGCTGTTTTTTATTTTTTATTAGTTGTGTCTCTTGTTTTGTTGTGTTTGAAGACTTTTCCAGCTCTCACCAGTAACCATGATGGTGCGAATGTTTGCTCGGCTGAGGTCCTGCAGAACCCCTGGAGTTTCAGCCTTTAGCTTGTTCTGCATGATGATGAGACCCAGAAACTCCATGTTTGCCTCTATGTAATCCCTAGTGAAAAAAAAATAACAAAATAAACATTTTGTATCTAAACTATTTTCCTCAGAACAGATTTAGTATCAAGACATTTACTTTTCAATCTGATTCCTTTTTAAATCCTTTGCTCATGTCTCAGGCTTTTTAAAAAGCTGACAGCAACAGTTTGAACTACCTGTTGACGTTTTGGACTTTGTGCCAGTTGAGCTTGGACCCAAGCCGTCGGTGAGCCAGAGCGATGACTCTGAAACCCTGCTTAGTGTAACCCTCCAAAACCTGGGCAAAGTTTTCTGGCACTGAAAAACAGTTTGGATAGGAGGATGAACACGAAGGAAAAGTAGTTCTCTTCACAGCAGCCCGGTATCGACACAGATACCAGAAATTGATCATGTTTAGTCAAGATGCAAAAGACAAAATACAGAAACTTTTTCAAACGTGTCTTTTTGTTTTATAGCAAAGCTTGATAATTTGCTTCGACTCCTCAGAGGAGAAGACTAGAAGCAGCCATGTTGGTCACCTCACCTGTTTCCCTCTTGCACAGACTGGCCACCACCTCTGGTGCTCCCTTCATGTAGGCGTCCATACACTTCTCTCCCAGAGTACGAGACACAACGCTCATCCTCTGCAGCGCCGAGGAAAAAGGAAACTGCCGCACAATACCTATTTCATATAATGACTGCAAACGGGAAAGAGTCTGTAAGACTTTAATTACCAACAAATATTAGTTATACAAACAGTGTTAGGCAATAAAGGATTATTTGTTTTTTTCAAGAACAAACTGCTAAACCCGAAGGAGGAACAAATTCACTTCAAATATACGTAAACATTTTATTTCTTTGAAATATATGAGAAAGTAAACATTTTTAGTAAAGTTAATCTGTTTTTACAGACTTTAAAATGTCACCCGAGTCAGAGAAAGGCCAAAGTTAGAAAAAATCCAGACATTTTATTTAACAATATTATGAATACTTGTAGAGAAATTTTAAACCCAACATTTGCAGCATTATAATGGAGGGAAATTTAGCATAATAATAGGAAACGGTGCATAAAAACCTTAAAATAAATAAAAAATGGTACGCAAATAATAAAAACTAACATACTGCTGTGTCAGTCCATAAATAAAACAACACAGGAAGAAAAGATCCAGACAACTCACCGACAGCTCAGCGAGTTCCTTTAACAACAGAAAAACAAAACATACCAGGTGTCAGTGTCAAAATGTGTGTCTGTTGTCATTTTTCAATAGCTTTATAAACCTGAATGCATTTGTTACGATCATTGATATAAAGTGGATTAATTTAGTTTCTGTCCGTACCATGTCCTGTTCGTCTGATTCTTCGGGCTGTGAGGGCAGCAGCTGCTTGGGTGGTCGGACAACGGTGGGCATGATGCGGTTATGGAGAGCGGTTTCCTCCTCTGTAGCTTCCTCCAAGATCTGGAAATAATCAAATTAAATGTAAAGAAAAAAAGAAAGTTCAAAGATTACAAAAAATAAAAACACTTCTTCCTTTTTTTATTTTGAAGAATCAAGCATGTCCTTGGTATAAACGCTTAGTTTATAGATTGAACTACAGGGAAAATAAATTATAAGGGCTTTCCCTTAAAGTTGTGTCCATTTGAAATAAACATCTGATCAAATCTGGCCATTCAGCATAAAGAGGCTAATTCTACGTTTTTTTTAATTTACACGTAAATGAGCCTCTTTCCCAAGACTCCCACTGTGAGCTTCTAAACAGACGGTGTTTATGGAGCCACTCACCCAGCCTGTAGCCTCAAACATTTTGAGGTCCAGCGGATCTCCAGACAGCTGGCCGTCTATTTTGGTGAGCGAGTGGCAGGTGGCCATGCAGGCCACAAACTGGGACTTGACAAGATTCTCCTTGCTGGCGCTTTCCTCTGATTGGTGAAAACTGATGGAGGAAGAAAATCCATTTTTAGGTGAGAAAAGGGAACAAATGGGTGTTAAAATCCTTCAAGGCTGATTCATGTCACAGATATACCATCTTCATAAATGCTGACCACATTTCAGCAAGTTTAAGATCTTCTACAAACTAATTAAAGAGTTAAATTTGATGTTTCCATCCAGACCAACGTACCGGCCACTTTCTGCTCTCTGAACTCCCCAGAGGTCCAATCCGTCCTCTGTTAAAGTGCCCGTCTGAAAAACAAAAAAGAAGACTAGAATGAGTTGATTTCTCTTTAATACCATAGCAGCAGTTCAGAAAGATGTGTTTTCTTAGTCTCTGACATCTGTGTGGAGTAAGAAAGTGAAAGACTTACTTTATCGAAGCAGACCAGGTTGATCTGCCCACAGATGTTGATCCTCTGTGGACTGATACAGAAAATGCCGATTTTTTTAAGACGACGCTGGGCGTACACAATCCCAGCTGTCATGGCTGCTGGCAGAGCTGGTGGCACCGTGATGGTTATAATGTCCAGGGATTCGATGATGATGGTTTTGGCTGGCACCTGGAAAGAAAAGAACGTCAAAATATTTCCTGCTGGACTGATGATCATTTCTTCAAACATCTCTTCTAAGGCTTCTCAGAGAAGTGGGAAGTCAAGCATCTTTGCTACTAAAGTACTGATCATATCAGCAACAAGAAATCAAAAACTATATCTTTTGTTTGTCTTCATGCAATTTACAACTGTCAGTGGGTTATTTGCACAGAGAGACAGATAAAGGTAGAGCTCTGTGTTTGAAAAATAATATTAGATTAACAGCATCTATCAAAATTAAAAAAAAAGAAAAACGAAAGAAAAGTTCTTGTGAAAAATATAAATACTGGAAATGGATGGAATAAAAACATGACATACTGAAAAGTTGTTGGTTTAATGGAAAGAACATTAAGTTTTGTCTTTAGTTTCTATTTTAGACTTTAGATGGTGAAAAGCTCTATTTTAAGTAGACCGGACAGATAGGCTCTCATTTAAGGAGAAAGATGATCATAAAGAGTTTTATCAAGAAACAAGAGGAATGTTTATTCTTCTGGCTTCCCTCTGGACTACCTTGTTCATGATACTGAGGACGATTGAGTAAATGAAGCCGATCCCAGCCACGGCCACCAGACACAGCAGAAAGAGGTAGGCGTCACGATACAGCTTAAAGTCGGTGGGTTTGGGATAAAGGATGGAGCGCACCAGCTGGCCTTTAGCTGTGCTGAAACCTGAAAGAACAACAGAGGAAAAACTCAGTCTACAATTGCCACAGAGAAAAGTACTGATGACACTTTTTTTAATGTAAAGCCTCTGCTGGGTTTCTCATTTGGAAAATAAGTTAACAGAAGGTGAAAGGTTTTCTTAAATGCTGAGTTATTGTTATGATGAGCAGTTAAACTGCGTTTCATGTTTGTTGCAAATAAATTTTAAAAGAGTTTGAACTTAAAAAGTTAGTACAAACAAATCTTAACCCTTTTAGGACTACCATTATAAAGGTCCGCATGAGCATCTTTTTAAATTTTTGGATGCTGCAGAGTCATTTTTAGGAGCATTCCAATGTTCTTTACCTTTATAAAATCCTTATAAGTCCTTCT
>JAUZNJ010032204.1:0-13802 GCA_034780135.1 Jordanella pulchra | reverse complement strand
TATATATATATATTGTTTTGTTTTTCTGACAGTAAACTTGAAAAACGCCACTAAGCTCTGCAGGTCATTTTGGTCATTTGGCCATATTTTCTGACTAGCTTTGTGCATTTTTTCAGTGGGTAATGATTAGAGAACATACAGCCTCAGATTCAAACCCCTATTATTTAGATTAACATCTCTTAGCACGTTGAAGAGAAACCACCAACATATTTATAAGCATCAGACACGCCCTGGTGAAATAATTTCTGAACACCTTTTATCACAAATGGTACAGTTCTCTACCTGTAGTTTGGGTAATTTAGTCTTGGGCTGGAACTTTTTTGAACACAGGACTGTATCCAAACTGAAATCACATGGCTTAAACTCCCCACTCAGAGGAAAAATGTTAGAAAAGAAACTCCTGATGGAGAAACGTTTTATGACCAAATGAGACCAAGTTTACAAACAGTACTAGCAGTCAGATGGAGCCTTTATACATTCTTGTGGTATTAAAACATTGACTAAGATGTTTAGATGCAGCTAGCTTCGTTATTAGAGTTTGTATTGTTGCCCATGTTACTGATTCAATGCAGGAAGTAAATGGGATGTTGGAAGAAAAATGGCTACATTTGAATTTCTGAACATCAAATCAACGTTAACCACTTCACAGATATATTATATTGAACCAAAATGGTAATGTGGGTGTTTGTACATATTTAGGTATGAGTGGATATTTTATAATGCCGATGATTAACAAATATCCAGTGTATATTTCTTCCTATAACTGTACATTCAATTTGAATGTCATCTCATGCTGCAGGTGGATGGTGTGAGCCTTCAGGGCTGCAGTGAACAGCGTGCCCTGGAGGTGCTTAAAAAGACCGGTCCCGTGGTCAGACTGAAGCTGCTGAGAAAGGCCATCCGCCCTCGTTCCATCCTTCCCTCCGTTCCTCCTCTGCAACCCCTTCGACACTTCCACAGCTTCCACGAAGGCAGCCCTTACAAATCAGGGCTCAACAAGATTCAAGAGACAGGTGCTCTCCACTGATAAAAACAGACGGTGTATCTTTTCCCTAGCAAATGAGAATGTGGAGGTTTTTACAGATATAAACCTGTGCAGCTTCCCCTGCTGAGGGAAGCTTTGATTGAGGTTTTCTGGTATCAGTTTAGACTCAGACTGAAGTCTAATTTTGGTGCTTCTTTGAGCAAATCATGAACTTTTGTACTCTGTGCATGAAACGAAGAAGAAAAAAAAAGATATTCTCTGTTACAAGTATGCCAGAGTGTAACACTGTGCCGATCCCTCCTTGTGTGCTAAAACGGTTCCTCCATCTCCCAGGAATCAGGTCTTTGCTTGAAATCTCCCGGCGAGCAGCATATGCCAGCAGACGACCCCAACACGATCCGAGAGATGGTAAGCTTCCGTTTTGTGCACGGCGCAGTGTGCAGAACCCACTTCATAGGATTCGGTCTGCTGATCTGCCTTGGATCACAAAACAGCAATGCGCCACGAACCATGCTCTTTGATGGGACTCTATTTATAGTTCTGTGCAATCGTGTGTTTATCCAGCTCATTCAGCTCATTCCAGATGATTTGTCTCTCACCCCGCCTGCATATATTACTTTATTTAGACAGAAGAAATTTGGGGCCTGATTAGAGGCTGCAGACAAAAAGGCAATGATTGCTGTTAGGCTCTAATAGAAGAATCAGGATGTAAAACTTCAGGAAATCACAAAATGTTAAATGTGAATATAAATACCCTTTTGTGACTGTGTGTATGTGTGTATGCCTGTGTAAGCAGGATATATCGACACTCTTCTTTGCCTCAAGGAGAATTATGTTGTCTTCTCTATAATAGCACCAAGGTGATCTTTCATATAGGACCCCATTTTTTATTGATTGGTCCGTGTGGGCCTTTAAACAACGTGTGTATATATAGGAGACTTTATGGATTTGTGTGTATGTGAAATATGGAAGATGTGCTTTTGTGTGTGCACATTTTAAAGGTGTGAAACTGACTCCAGAAGAGGAGGAAAACCTGAGGAAGAGGTGGCAGCATGCAGTTGGACACCAATATGAAGTGATAGTAAGTCTCTCCTTTTTAAAAATAAATCTTAACTGCTGTGTGCTTAAAAAAAGAATTACTTCCTGTTTGTAACTGCTTACACACTAATCTTCCTTCACATCTTAGTGTTTCTTTCAATACCTTTTCATGTCCGTTTCCTGATATATCTTTCTTCGTTTCACTTTGTAGGTCTGTCAGCTGGAGAGGTTCAGTGAGACAAGTGGTCTAGGTATCAGTTTGGAGGCTCGGGCTGGACATCATTACCTGTGCTCTATCTTACCAGAGGGACCAGTCGGCCAAAGTGGTAAAATCTTTACCGGGGATGAGATACTGGAGGTAATTCAGATACTGTCCCCTGTTTTACTCTCAGTTTTCTCGCTTATCCATTACCCATTTTATAAAGGCACAACAAAAGTTACAGAGGATAAACAATATAAGGCTGTGTCCCAAATTATTGATCCACTGGAACCTTTGTAATACCACAAACACAAATGATCAGACATTGTAGTTCTGGAGTACACAAATGCAAACATGAGTTTGGCCAGATCGTTTTAAAATTGTGATTTAATGAATCAAGACAAACCGACACACAACAGCAACTACTGGAGCAGAGAGCAGGGCTTAAAACACCAAAGTCTGAGCTACCCAGGGGAGATAGCCATGGAAATTATTAGTATTTAAGCTGTGTTAGTGATTGCTAAACAAGTGGGATGTAGTTGATCGGTAATAGAAGCAACAGAGGGGGAAACGTGTCGCTCCTTAGTCAAATGAAGATCATTTGGAGAATGACTCATAGCGATTACACAGGTAATCAGTTGACCAACCAGACAGAGTAAAAAACTATAAGCAAAAATAAAATAAAACATCAGCAAAAACCAATGAGAGAACATGAAGATAATTAGAAGGAAAACAGAGATGGAAAAAAAATGGAGAACAATGTGGCTGAAAAGACAACACACTCTTTCTGATTTTTTTTTCTAATTAAGATGCATCAACTGGTACGTGATTTCAACTGAATATAAATCCATCTATTTCTTGAAAGCTTCAGGGGCAGGGAACATTAGTGAACAAACATTACAGCAGATAAAATCAGGGAGAAAGTTCTCAAGACGTTTTAAAGCAAGATTAAAAGACAGAGTGAGAAGTTGGAAGAACTAACACAACTGCAAAGCTAACAAGATTGATGGTTCACCTAAAGAGGCAGTGATCAGAGTAGCAGCCAACAGGCCGAACAGGAGGAATTGTGCAGGTGAAAAGAAAATTTGTCACCACACAACTATGTTTATTGCACTAGGAAAATTTGGTCCTCATGGTAAAGAAAAAGGTTCAAAGAAAATGCTATACTGAGTTCTTACATAGGTTGGAGGCTTTAGCAAACATAGGGGAGAAAATGTTACAAAGTATTGACTAATGGAGCTGAATAATGCATGGAATTAAAGTTTTTAAGTTAAAAAAAAACAAAAAGAAAAAACAGTATTTTTTTCGACTTCTAGGTAAATGGAATCCCCCTCATTGGACAGACACATAAAGAGGTGGTCAGTGTTTTAAAAGAACTGCCGGTGCAAGTATACCTTGTGTGCTGCCACATTGTCCCCCCTTCAGTGCATGACAGTGATGAAGAAGGAAATGATGAAGTTTGCCTCACTCTCAAAGAGCTACTGGCTGAGTTCAATGAAAAGGTGAGAGGGCAGTCTGATAAAATATCAACCTTAGGTCCGTTTATTAAAGGATTCTTTTTAAATGTCTTTTGCTTTTGTTTAATATAATTGCACATATCTCTTTTGCTGTCTGTGTTTTTCCTCTATCTCTCTCTGTCACTTCTCTTTGTCTCAGCTGGATCACGGCTGTGTCATTCCCTGTCCTACAGCTGAAGACATTACAAAGCGTGGCGTGCCCCCAATGTCACCTCCTCTGGCCATGTGGGAGAGAGAAGCCCAAGTTGTTGAGCTGGAAAAAGGCGAGTCAGGACTTGGCTTCAGCATCTTGGACTACCAGGTCAGGAACTGTAATGGAGATGTGCACTCTTTTACTTTGTAGGATCAAATTGCTTTATTTTCTTCCATGTCTTGGTTCTAATTTTTCTCTTTTATCCTAAAAACATCATTTGATACCTAAAATTAGTCAGTTTGTCCCTCATTTTATTAAAAAATCCCAAATTGCTCATGTTTATCTAAAACGAAACATTCCTTTGAACTTTCTGCTTGACTTTAGGATCCAGAGGATGCCTCCAAAACTGTTCTAATAATCCGTTCCCTGGTTCCTGGTGGCGTGGCAGATCAAGATGGCCGCTTGCTACCTGGCGATCGACTAATGTTTGTTAATGAAACTGACCTAGAGGGCTCCAGTCTGGATTATGCTGTGCATGTGCTCAAGTCTACTGAATATGGGCCCGTCTGCATTGGGGTTGCTAAACCCCTGCCGGTAAGTGAGGGTGAAAGAAAATACCTTTTCTTAATAGAATACAGGATTTCACTAAAACTATTTACCTTTTTTGACAGTTACTTATCGTATTAAACATAAAGAAATATTTGGTTGACTGATGAAGAAATATGTTAAGAACTTTTGGAGCAAATATCTTTACAGTAAGTAGTAGAATCAACTAACTAGAAATTACAAAACAGCAAACCTTTTGTGATTGTGTTGCTGTTTCTACCTACATTCTGAGCGTTATTATTAAATATAAACAAAAGAAAAATCAGCTTACATTTATATTCAGTTATTCTCCTTGGTTTATTCAAAACTCTAGAATAATAAACAACTCTATGATTGAATGATAATCCTAAACTGGTAAAAATTATTATACTTTTATGATATTCTCTTTATTCAAGCAACACAAGCTGACATTATCAGGTCGATTAGTCAGACTTTCTGCTCTGGTCACCTTGCTGTTAGCTGCTTAACAGACATGCTGCTTGTCATCAGCTTATTAACAAAGATGTCAGGCGACCCTTTTATTTCTACACCCTGACAAACTGTGAATTTCATTTAAGCCAAAAATTGAAAGTCTGATTTTTTTTTCAACAAGTTGATGGGCAGTGTGCAGCAACAAGAAGAAAAGCCAGTTAGTTGACGCTCCATACATTTTGATCACTATGACACCCCACTGTCATCGTATTAAGACTTTAAGCCATAACAACTGCATGACTGAGGTTGTTGAAGCTTTGTAACCAACCAAATTTTAAAAACCTTTGTAAAACTTACTGCTGTTTAATAGGCTTATTGCTGTAGCCAGTGTTGCCTCTTTAACCGAAGAGGCAGCACTGGCTTCAACTAAAAGTTAACTTTAAAGCCAGTGCTGTAAGCTAAAAAGCCTCCATGAAGATGTTCTAATGATCATAAAGTCTCTAACGCACAAGAAGTCCTATCTATTACAAAACACAGTGGCTGTTAGTTTAAAAAAAAACTTCCCTAAAAATTATGCTCTTTGTGATATGGATCTGAAAAATAAATTGATATGATTATAATCAAGGACGAAGTCTGGAAACTGGGGGCTCATACATATAAACATAAAGTATCTGTTTGAAAGGAAGACTGCCTCAATTAAATACAGATTCTTAGACATTTTTTCCCCTCTCTTCAAGACATCCTCAGATGTTGTTGTAAAACATCTCTATCAAATGCATAATGCATACAGGCTTTTTCCTAAAATATAAAAGATTATTGCTTAGATGAATGATTGCCCTAAAACGCATTGTATTTCTTCTTTTTGTTTTGCACTCTGGCTTAGTAACATGGAGGAGAGAATCCAGTTACAGGCCTTCTGAATTTTTAATGTGCCTGGAAGATGAACACGGCCCCACTACAGATGGAGAGAGTAGAGAGAGAGCAGTTTGGAGTGTCTAATTTACAGTCACCTTTTCTAGCTCGTTTGCTTGACTGGGAATCTAACATTGACTCGCTTTTAAGCCATATAAAGATTTATTGTTTTTTCTTTTCCCGGACTCTCTTTTTCTTTCATGTGTAAGTTTGTGTTGTATGTATTAGTGAGTGTGTTTTCTAAACGAACTGAATCTAAAATTTGGATTGTTTTACTCTAAGCTGGAATTGTGTGGTGGCTTGACGCCTATAGCAGAGCGAAGTGCACGGCCTTCGACTGATGACACCGACAGCCACACTCAGATCAGCCTGCTAGCAGAAGCAGCTGAGGCCAATTTCAACTGCACAACTTGGAACTCCGACGATAGCAGCTTCAGCCAGCTGTGTTGCACGGTATGTCACACAAAGCTGTCTGTCTTTGTCTCTATTTACTCTTCTAAAGCACTAGTTGGAGGAGGACGGTCAAAATTTCCATGTTTAAGCTGTATTACTTGTTTGGTGAACTTCAGCAAATGCCTTCTTGTTTTGTTTTTTTTAATTCATGGCACAAAACTTTTCAGAATTCATTAAATGAAAATTCACTAGAAGCTTTACAGATGGAAACATCTTAGGAGTGACACTTAAAGGTAACACTACAGAACCAGGCAGAACTGTTCATTATCATGCAAACCTTAGATTCTGTGGGTAGCCATTTTAGCTCCTCTGAAGCGGGTTACCATGTCAGCCTCTGTTCTCTTCATCCTGTCTAAGCGTGTGGAGTTCACCTCCGGCTGTATCGTTGTCACAGCATCAGGTATAGCGAAAGTGCTTGCAGTCAAAGGCATTAATTGTCACCTTGGCTTGATCCTGCTCAGCCAAGGTTTTGTAGTTGCTGTTGCTTAATTGCCAACAATTTCCTGTCTCTGAAAAGAGCTTATTACTCTTCAACGAGGACATGAAGGTCTAGCTCAGTGGCTCTTACACAATGTTCTCATCAAATTCACCCTGATTCCAAAGGTAGATTTAGAACTTTATTTTTGCTTTACTTTTAGTACATTTTTGTCTTTTTTTTCTTTTAGAAGTGCATGCAATAATGTGACAAGGCTACATGTGTCAATGGTTTTTCAATTTGTATTTACTCCAGAAAAACCTTCACTGTAGTAATGCTTCTTCACTTTAGGAGAGGGAACACTTGAGAGGGTAGAGCAAATAAAGAATTAAAAGAGTTTGGGAAAAAATAAAAAATATATTTTATGTTTGAAGGAGAACATTTTCTAAAAGGTTTAGTGGTGCTTGTTTATGAAACTTTGTTAAAACATGTAACTAGAAGTGAATTAGTGCAAAATCTGTATGGATAATTTAAACTTTAAACCATTTTATTAACAGATTGTTGGGGACTAAACTCCGCGCTGTAGTTTTGTAGTCATATGTATAATATAAGGCTGCAATAAATTTGTACAGCAAATCTTGTATCTCAGAATGGTATCTCACAAAACTCAACTTTGTTGCAATCGAAGGTTTGTAACAAAAATGCAATACTTTATTTTGTAATCACATTAACAAAAGTGTAGACTGAAAACAGGGCATTTATCAGCATTACGCATATTTACACAATGGTGTTGACATATGGAAAAAGGTGTAACTGTACATGCAGTTTATAGTATAGTACCACGTTAAGAAGATTTAAAAATTATTATTGAGAAAACTGATAATCCACATTTTTTCATTGTTTGTTTGTTTCATCAAGCAGAACAAAAGATCCTTAAATTAGGAACTTTGATTTTAACATTTAGTATTCTTTGAAGACCGATGCAATCATGGTTGAGCAGTTCATGTAATTTTCTCTTTGCAGGCTCTGTGGTGGCTTTTAATATTCTATTTCTTTTTAGGGTCTTTTATAAACATTGTACTTTGTATTTTTTTCATTGTGCTCTAATTGTACAATGATTGTCCCACTGCATTCATTTGTACTGGCCTGTGGAGAAGTTTTTTTCTTTATTAATATTCTCGGCCTCAAAGCAATTTTGGCAAACCGTCCCGCGCCTCTGAAGGGAGTGGCAGTGCTTCGCTAACACTAGTTTCAGTGGAACACGCTGGAGGGACTATGTCTCTCGGCTGGCCTGGGAGCGCCTTGGGCTTCCCGCACTAAAGCTGGAGGAGGTATCTGGGGAGAGGGAAGTCTGGGAGTCTCTGCTGAGACCCTGTCCTGGATGAAGCGGGAGACAACGAGTACGATTGTGAAAATCACTTAGCTCATGGTAAATGTTTAAATTTCCATATCTTTCGCCTATAATTTTGCTCCGTTTGGTCAATAGAATATGATCTACACATTGATGAAGGCACATTCAAAAAAAGCTTTGCATAAGTTGTCTGCTGTAAAAGTTCTTGCACAAACAAATCAAACTTTGCACCTTGTTTGAAGATCGTCTCTGTGTGTACAAACACGTCTGAAAGTGTTCTAATATGTGCACACCTTCTGAAAAGCAGGCTGTAAGTATTCTGGCCATATTGATCTGCAGGTGATCTAATGATTTTAAGGTGATCCTCTTTAAATGACAATCATATAGTCTCAAGTGGAGTTCTGAAGAATTTCCTTAAAACTCCCTAACAACAGACCACAGTCTGTGAGACTGAAGGGTCAAGTGTCTCACCAGTTAGTCCTTTCACTCTGTACACCTCTGTAGACACTTCCAGTACAAGACAGACACAAGACATCTGCAGAAATTCTCAGATTACTCTGCAGCCCTGGGGTGTATAAGATTGAGACAAGCTGAGTATAACGAGCTTGTGAACAGTCATCTCATCTTAACTGAATAAAACAAGGGAGGTGATTATGGTTTTCAGGATAATCAGGTACAAGTCTGGATTAGTAAAAAGGAATCGAACATTCGAACATTTTAGTACAGAACAATTCAAAATGATGTACACGAGGATAAAAACGAATACGCAGAAAATACTCTAACTCTGTTAGCTTTTTAGGGATTTATAACATCTCTGGTTTACAGGTTTACAAAAATATAGAGTATATGCAACCTCCCTCAATAGCAATATGATTTTCCAGGTTGATTTACTTCATGACAGCCCTCTGATAAAAACTGCACAGACAATATACTGACCACTGACTGCTACCATATACTGCATAAGCGTCACGGAGCAAGTGTTCTCAGGCTTTATCTCCTGAATTTCTCATCTGAAGTCTTATACAAGAGCTGAAATTGATAAGTGCCTTTTCAAAACATGTTTCCTTAAAGTATCATGTGGAGGTTGTTTTTTTCATACAACCCACAAGCTGCTCTCAAAGGGACTTAGGCATTATTTTGTATTATTTAGCAATAATGGCGGTAATTATACAATAGTTTCAGCCATCATAGCGGGGGTATCTTTGCTTCTGTGTCAGTATGTTGAGAAACATGGACCACTTTTTTTCATTCAGTCCCTGTGCCTCGTTGCGGTATGAGCTGTTGTTTGCTAAACCCAACACAATAGAGACTAAACACCTAACATCATCTTTTGTTAGTTTCTCTTGACATTTACAGCCCAAGAAACAGTGACCCTTGTTTATTTTACCTTCTGCTTTCTCATTAGTTTCAAAATGTTTTAGTGTTACACTACTTGCTTGTTTGTTTTTTTCATCACTTATGAAAATCACTTGAGTTTATATTTGTTTCAACATAGACTTCACTCTCTCACTTAAACCTTTACAGCCTACTGTACTTTTATGATGCAGAACATTGCAAAAGTATTCCTAATTATTTAACAATTTGTCCAATAATATATTTTCTTTTTGAGGTTTCAAAGTAGACCGAGATAAATAAGTGTAGAATTGGGATGTGAAAAGTAGATTATAAATAGTTTGCAATAATTTTTTCTTCTTTAAAAGCTACTAGATCTAACCTGAGCTTCAAGCTTCAAGTCTTTACCAGCTTTGCGTCGAGATTTTAATTTATTTTTCTGCCTGATATTCTAATTAAAACAGCTCTTGTCCAGTCATCTTGGATTACAAGCAAAAGCACAAATCAGTTTCCAAATTTTCCCAAATTCTTCCTCAGGTTTAGGTTTGGACTTTGAGTGAGTCTTTCTGGCACATTAATATGCTCTGATTAATAGCATTTTATCTCTGGCTCTATGTCTTATGGCCATTGTTCTGCTGGGAGGTAAATCTCCACCCTAGTGTTTAGGCTTTTCCAGCCTCTAGTTTTTCCTGAAGTCCAGAAGGTTTTTCCTTCAGGACCGGACTGCATTTAGCTTCATGCATCTTTCCTTCAATTATGAGCTCCCACCACCAGCATAAATATTCTCATGTGTTCATCAGATGTGAAGTTTATACCCCTAAGAATATGATTTTTATTTAGGGAAAAAGATTCCATTTTAGTCTGATTAGATCAGAGCATCTTCTTCTCCACGTTTGTCGATTTTCCCACCTGGCATTTTCCAAACTTTTGATATAATTTCACATGAAACTTTTATTATTATCACTTTCTTCCTGACATTCATCCACTATAAGGGTCACTTTTGTGGCCTTCAAATCCATTAGTTCTCCTGTCAGCAGATTCATCCAACTGAGTTGCTGATTTCTGAAGCTCCTTTAGAGTTTGGAGATTCTTGGCTGCTTTTCAAATTAATGCTTCCTTGCCAGGCCTGTCAGTTTGAGTCATGCAGGCCATGTGTTGGTTGGTTTGCATAATCCTTCCATTGTCAAGTGATGGATTGAACAGTTCTCCGAGAGACATTCAAAGCTTGAGACATTGTTTTATATTCTAAACCTGCTTTAAACTTTCCCAAAACCTCCTATCCTGTCTTTTGTGTTAGATGGGCTTCATGATGCTGTTTGTTCTCTAATGTTCTCCAACAAAAACTCTGTGGCCTTTATAGAACCACTGGATTTACAATGGGATTGTATTACACAAGTTTGGTGCTGTTTCTTTGTTACTGTCTCTCTGATGGCAGTTGGTTGCACTGAATTTTATTTTGCAGCATCACTGTGATGCTGGGTGAATACAAATGAATGTTCTGCTTCTTCATTTTTTTATCTGTGAAGAATAAATAAAAAACTGTATTATATCTTTCTTGCTCTTTACAATTATGTCCTTTTTTAATTTGATCTTTCACATATAATCTTATTTAAATATACAAGTGTTTTTACTGCAACCTGACTAAATGTGAACGATACAAAAGGAAACAAGAGGGCTTTGGGACAGATGGAGTTGCTTGTCGCTGTCTTTTTATTGTTTTTTTTTTTTAATGAGTAGTTCTTCAGGGAATGTTTTTTTTTTTGTGAAGTTCTTATTTTTTACCTTGGCTGTTTTTTTCTGTCATTATTTGTCCAGTCATTGTTAATGATTATGAAAATGCATTATGCAGACAACAGAAGAAGATAAAATTGTCCAAATCAGCAGAGTGTAAAAGTAATTTGCTAAATATTGTTTCCCAAGCTTTTCACCAAAAGCTGTTCCTTTTCTTCCATATTGGTTGCAGATTCTCTCAAAGAAATGGAAATAAATGTCAATTAGAAAGCTATGTGTGTCTCAAAAGCCTACTGAAAAAGTTTTCACATTTTGTAATGACACAACCCTAGTTTATCTTTTGAGTTTAGCAGCCTTTCTTCTCTAAGACATTCATAGATCAGAGTCAAGCGGCTTATCAAAGAAAAAAAACACTATTTTCTCTGAAAGGGGTCAGACACTAGACTAAAAATGAGTGAGTAGGAAAAACTTCAGAGAAAAACTTTGAAAGCTAAAACAAGTATTGATCGAGACACGCTTGAAAGATTACAATAAAGTCTGGTTAAATCGAAGAAAATACAAAGACGGTAGCATATCTATGGTCTAAGTGAATGCCTGTATCACATTTCATAAAACACACACCCCACTGTCATGTTCTCACTCCCCCCTTCACACCTCTCTTGTCTTTCTCTTAGGAAAACCAGCTGCGTTATCGCTGCAGCGCTATGGAAGATGATAGTAGGCAGCAAGCCCCACCTCTGCCCCCTCGCACAAGCTTTGAGAGGACAATCACTGTAGTCCGGGGCAACCGTAGCCTTGGTATGTTCTCCGTCTTTCTCATGGTGATGGTGTCCTGGTGTGTGTACATTGCAGGCACGGCCTTGATGACACTAATTGGAGGTGGTGATGACGACTGCCCTGAAGAGGAGTGGTGACGTGGTGTGTTCGTCAAACCTGAGAGAGGAGATGAATTCTGTGTGGGGGGTGGTGTGTGTATGTGCGTTTGGAAAGAGATATGCTTAGAGGAGGAATTAAATTTAAATTAAATGGTTTTCCAAGCACATCCCTCTCAGGGTTCTAGCATCTGTGATGTAAAAAAATATGAGCATGATAATTTTGTTAAAAAATTACTCCCAGATAAATTAACAGTTGACTCACAAAACACACAATGACCTGCTTGCATAAGTGTTCATATCCTTAAAAAAAGAGGTGCGATATCTCCTCTGATTCAACTCAGCATTGAGATGTCTTTAGTTCATACCCACCTTGAATTATATTGAATTTATATGAGTTGAGACAAAGTTCTGCTGTCTTAGTAGACTTTACCAAAATCTTTCATATTAACTGCCTTTAGTTAAAGACTTAAATTGCAGAGAGTTTGTAAAGATTCAGAAAGATTTGACTGTACAGAGGTATTAGTCAGCAGAAGGTTACGAGATATTCTGCATTTATGCACTATATATTTACATTTCTATTCAAACAGTATTTAATAGACAAGACTAAAAAACTAGTAAATGGGACAGCTAATAGACTTGCTGTACAACTGAAACTAGTTTTGTTGCCTACATGTAAAAACAATCTTTGTGAAAGTTATGGAGGGTTAAGAGACAGTGAAACATCAAGGCCTTGCTAAAATCTACCAAGATTTGTGAGAGAATGTGTCACGGACTAATAAAAAAAAACCTTAACTGACACCATCTGCATTTAAAAGTGTACCGGACCCAAAAGGAAACATGATGGTGGCTTTAGAATAGTTTGTTTTTACTGCTCTTCAGAAGAATCAAGGCTTTTTATCATTGTAGTTGGATGAAACCCCAATGATTACTGTCAAAACATATGCTAGGTTGTAACCCCATATCTTCAGGAATCTGTTGGAAAAGTGATGGTTTTTAGCATGGTTAAGTATGTTAAGTAATTTCCGAATCAAAACAGATTGGTATCTTAAGAAGAAACAAAGAAAACTCAAGCTTTCTAATGTCTAAACTAGAATCCATAACTAAATGACCAAAATTTCTGAACCTGAAGAGGGCTGTGGAAAAAAAATGTCCTCCAGATCTAAAGAAGTTTTGCAGGGCAGATATTGACACAATATTGCTAGATTAGGATGTGGGAGAATTACAGATTACAACCGAATTAACACTTGAGTTCAATCCAAATGTAGATGAAAAAGTAGTAGTAGACTGTGCACACATATGCAAGCTTGCTACACTTTTTCATTCATTCCTTTTCAGTGAATTATACAGGATAAATATCTGCTCACATGTGGAAAACATTTTTAAGTTTTTTTTACAGCACAAAAACCTAGCCTATTAACAGAGGTGTGTAAACTTTAAAGAGCCAATGTAGCTTAAAGTTCCAGTTAAAACAATTTATTTTAAGAAGGTGTTGATCTATTCATCCTTTTCATTTTCTATGTTAACATTCTAGGGAATTAGAAGAGTTGAAGCCAAATGCTGTACTTTCATCTAAAGGCCTTATGCAAAGCATAAGGAAACCAACTCATTTGTATTCCGAATGCATGTGCTGATAAGGCAATAGACTACCTACGTCTGTGTTTGCTTGAGAGAGAGCGAGAGGTTGAAATTATGTAAATGTTTGTGGTAGAGAAAATCAAGGTCACAATATCAGTGCACTGTGCTTCTCATCTGTTGTGATTGTTTGAATTCCTTTGCTGATTTATTTAATGATGCTTATATATATATATATATATATATATATATATATATAAATATATATATAT
>JAUZNJ010032203.1:0-13803 GCA_034780135.1 Jordanella pulchra | reverse complement strand
TTCACTCATGTGCAACTGGTTGCTCGACTTCCTGACCAGTCGACCCCAACATGTCCGGCTGGACAACCATTTCTCATCCACGATTATCATCAAAAACACCAGAGTGCCACAAGGCTGAGTGATGAATCCCTTCCTCTACTCCCTCCTCACCTATGACTGCAGATCTGTCCATGGCTCTAACGCCATGATCAAGTTTGCAGATAACACCACAGTGATCGGCCTCATCAGAGACAACAATGAGGCCGCCTACAGGGAGGACGTGGACCGTCTGGCTGAGCGGTGCAAGAAAAACAACCTACAGCTGAACACAGAGAAGACCAAGGAACTCATCGTGGATTTCAGGAGGAACGCTGACCTACACCCACCCATCTACATTAACGGGACCCCGGTGGAGCGTGTGGACAGCTTTAAGTTCCTGGGAGTCCACATCTCCCAGGACCTGACCTGGACAACCAGCTGCTCCAAAATCATCAAGAAGGCGCACCAGCGACTTCTCTTCATGAGGACCCTGAGAAAGAACCACCTGTCCTCGGAGATCCTCACAAACTTCTACCGCTACACCATTGAGAGCATCCTCACCAACTGTATTATGGTTTGGTACGGGAACTGCTCTGTCTCGGACCGGAAGGCGCTGCAGAGGGTGGTGAAAACTGCCCAGTACATCGCCGGGGCACCGCTCCCTGCCATCAAGGACATCTACAGGAAGCGGTGTCTGAAAAGGGCCAGGAAAATCACCAAGAACCTCACTCACCCTGCACACACACTGTTCCCCCTCCTGCCCTCTGGGAGGCGTTACAGAAGCCTACGGACCAGAACCACCAGGCACCAGAACAGCTTATTTCCCACAGCTCCTGAACGGCTCCTGACACAAACTATAAGGACTGTCCCCCACCATCCCCTCCATACAACAATAACATATGGACTGTCCTCACACACACACACACACACACCACGACCTGTTCCCCCCACACACATACATAATCTGTATATTATCTATAACCCTTATGTACCATTATCTACCTTGTATCATAAACCTTCTAATACATATACAATCTATTCCTAACATTCCTGTACATTCTGTAAAATCTGTATAATCTGTATAATATGTGCATATAGCTCCCATATTTATATTATATTTACACAGAACATTTTATTTTATTCTTTAACCATCCTTGTAAACCTGTATATAAACATTTATATCCTGTATAGCACTTCTGGATAGATGCAAACTACATTTCGTAGCTTGTAATTGCGACAGTGCAATGACAATAAAGTTGAATTCTATTCTGTTCTATTTTTCCTTATTAAACATTTACCCCAGCTGTAAGTCTGTTGCAACCTCAAACAGGAATCGTTCTGAGATCGCATGTCTGCAGATCTGCTCTTCACCTTGTCTGAGTTCTGTCATAAAGAAACACATCATCACTGCTGATTTTTTAGGGTTGGACTCCAATTATTTGAAACTCAGTTTTCTTGTGTTTACCTCAGTTAGGAAGGTATTTAGGCTATTATTTTTTTTAGCTGTTTATTTGAAAGGGTAAGTTGGGTTAATATTTCAGATAGTTAACTTTTGTTTGTCACTTTGTCACAGTTCCACCCTAAAACTATCCAAGTTATGTTTCAGGGTTAAGATCTAAAAATTAAAGTAACACATTTTCTGTGCAGGTGACATGCACTTTTAGTATATCTTCTCTTATACTGCATTGGATGTAGGCCAGAAATTCAGCTTTACTTTAATGTGACCAGAGTCTCCTTCCCATATTTATCATGTCGCTTGAATTAGGTCTGCCAAACTGCAAACATGGCTTCTTATCATTTTCCCTTCAGCAATAGCTTTCTTTTCACTACTCTTTCGAAAAGACCAAGTTTGTAAAGTGCTGAGTTCTTCTTTAAAGATTCTCCAACAAGAGCTGTGGATCTCTGCAAATCTACCATGGGCCACATGGCTTCCTCTCTAATTTAAATCTCTTGTTACCCAGCCTGTCATGTTAATGTATTAGCAGCTCTGATGGATTTCAATCACTAATGTTCTCTAACACCCTCTGGGCATCAACACTAGAGCTTAAATCAAACAACAAACTTAGTTTGCTCATCACTGTCCATCACTTCTATAGGCTGGAGACAAGCAAAAAAGAGGGGGTGGGACCAGGTGCTACCAAAGGGAGCCAAGGACTAGCCCCAAACACAAAATGTTTTTAAGGATTCTAATTCCACGTAAAATTATTCTTTAATTGTATTAACTCATTCTTTGATAAACCAGAGTTTGCATTAACAATTAAATTGGTATTTTGTTAAATTTGAATGATGTTCAAAACAATAAATCAGATGTTATTGCCTCTTGGCAATAATCCTTTGCTCTTAAGTAATTTTTTTGGATGGGTAATTTATACGTAAAGTAAAAATATGATTAGGAACACTACTCTTACTTAACAAAACGTTTTCGGTACTCTGTTGTTTTTTTAGAAGGAGATCATCACTACAAACGTGCTTGTTCCCGAAGCCACTCTTGATTTTTCCCTTAAATAGCAGATATGATGTTTAAGATGTTTAATAACCACATTGAACACAAATTCTGTCTGACTAAATGAATAAGCCTGGAGAGATTAAGTATTCAAATGGAAACTTGGGTTTAAATTATGATCTATGTTTAAAGACAAAGCTCCAGGAGTGTTTGAGTGAACTGTTTGCCTGAATAAAGCAAACTACTCAACAGAGAAGCAATGAGGCAAGGAATAAAAGAGATAGTAGTGTCTTTTGAAAGGAAAGCATATCTTCTTAAATGATGAGTTACTGAGTCATTCATTGTTGTATGACAAACAGTGTGACTAGATACCTTATGTTACTAAATACCTGCCTCAAGTGCTCTAACCTAGTTTCTTTGAACAGAGCAGTCCAACATGTTCTCCTTGACAGCATTTGAAAACCTGAGGCACATTTAAATGAATAACTCATGGCTCATTTAGCAAAACGTTTAAGCTGGAAAAGGTCACATTACGGATTAATTAACATCAGTGATATTGTGTCAGTCAGTAACAGTTTGTGATATGAGCCATGTGGGCGATTGCTCAGGACGTCATGAGAAAAGGGGGTCACCATATCTATGTAAACTTTTCCAACAAGCAGGAAAACCTCAGGGTCATAGAACGAAAATGGTTGGATGTATGTTGATGTAGTGTGTAGCACTTTCACTGTTCTGACAAACTGCCAGTTAGCCACTCCCCTCTGCCAAACCCCTCTGCTGCATCTTTCTTCTCTGCTGGACTGATGAGAACCAGGTGGATTCAATCTCCTACCAATTAGAGTGTAGGCACTTAAGGTGTGACTGACCTGTCACTCCTGTTTGAAGTGCCACAGCAAGAAGGCAAACAATCCTGTGAACATGTAAAATGAAATTGTGCAAAAGTTTCTAAAAAACTGTGAAGGACAGCCGGTTTTTCACCTAAGTGATTGGCTAAGTGGTTGGCGAAGTGGTTGGACTACAAAAATTTATGAAAAATAAAGATGGACTAACTAAAATGAAGACTCCTTGAGTGAAATCCATCATGTTTCACAATAGAGACCTATCCCTTTCAAGTGGGGATCGCACAGTAAATCAAATCTAGCAGAACTTGACATTCACCGGTTCAAAAAAATGTATAATTTGCTGTATAAACAGGCTTATAATTAGTGCTGATGTTAACAGAAAAAACATATACATTAGAGAGAAAACGGCAAACATATAGAACTTCATAAATGTTTTTGAAATTAAATTCAGTCTTTAGCTGCTTTTCAAAAGGATTCTTCCATTCCTGTCAAAGACTGTTTTCCGTAGGTGGAACCTGCACTGAGAAATCATGTTTGTCCTGTCTAGACTACAAAAGAAGTGATATGAATATGGGGAGAACTTTTCAAAGTTAGAGATTATTAGTCTTCCTTATTGTGGAGGTGAGTTTAGCTCTGTAGCGCAACAGAATGACCCTGGCAGCAGGTGGGGGGTGTCAGGAGTAGAGCCCAAATGGAAACAAAACAAGATAAAAATCAAAAATTTGGACAATTCACCCATGTTTTGTAGTGTTTAAACATCACAGATCAAAATGGTCATGCCTAGAGATTTATCTTGATAATGATAAACGAAACAATAAGTGCCCATCACTACCTGGGAGGCTCAGAGGATACGAGGAGTAACTCAGGCTCCACCCATATGTAGCAGGGTATGAGAAAAGCGTCAAGGTTTTTGTCTCATAGGAGGTCTCCTTTTCAGCAAATCCCCTACATTTGAAACCTTTTCTCAGAGTGGGAAATTTTGATAACAGCAACTCCATGTGGACAAATGTAGTTGCTTAACTCACTACAAACTATCACTATCACTACAAACTGGTAGTAGATGTTGGCATCTAACCCTGCCAACCCTAACAATGGCGGAGTTACAGCCATGTTTCAGGGGGTATCCAGTTCATTGTGGATTTAAAACCTCAACAAATTACTTGTAAGTACAAACTGCAGTTAGAAACTATATTTACTACAGATACTAAGATCACTAAAAGGAGATGGTACTGGCTAATGTTCTACATTTCTATACCTCAGTGGGAACGTTATCAAGCCACTCACAGGCCTTGCATGAGTATAATAATACCTTTATGGCTCTTCCGGCTATATGCGAGTTTACCTTTATGGTGCAACTTTTCCGTTTGGATACCAGCTGTGGCTCCATGTGGACATGCAAACTCTACATGGTAAACTTGATCATGCAATAGGAGATCGGGAGGTAGCTAGAAAACACTGAAGGACTTGAATCTACCTGATTAGGTGATAATGAAATACAGGTAAGTCTTTCAGCAGCTCCTTTTGGCCACAAATTTCAATGACAGAACTGCAGTCAAGTGGGAGCTGAAGGTAGACACCCCCAAACACTAGGAGAGATCTGCTGTGCCGAAAAAAAAACAGTCAGTGAAGAGAGAGCTGAGTGAAAAGGCAAAGCTCTCAATTTATCGTTTGACCTATGTTTCTATGGTCATGACATCCAAATCATGACTGAAAGAACAAGGTCCCAGATACAAGCGGCTGAAATCAGCTCTCTCAGCATGGGCTCTCTCTTAGAGATAGGAGCTCGGTCATCTAGGCTCAGAGAAGAGCTGCTTCTCCCCTTAGCTGAGGTAGCTCAGACATATTTTGGGATGCCTCCTGGATGTCCTCTGTGACATGTTCCAGGCATGTCCCACTGTGAAGAGGCCCAGGGGTCCACCGAGACCGCGATGTAGGAGGTAGGAACTAAGACTCTTGTTTGACCTCAAGCTTCCCCCAGCAGAGCTGGAGGAGAGGTTCTGTGGAGAATGAAGTCTGGGAGTCTCTGCTGAGTTAACTGCCTCCGTGACCTGGATAAAGCCAAAGATGTGGAGTTTGAGTACAAACTGCAAATACCTTAACTCAATTCCAATATTTATTCCAAGGTTAAAAAATTGAGCATCTTATTGGCAAAACCACCTCTTCCAAAACCATTCAGTGTTTTTGTATACTCCTACTACCAATAAATGGTGCAAAAACCCCTGTGGAACATTTAGTCTGTGCACACTTGATAGCAGACAAAACAGGCAAACATTCACCAGAAACATTATTTTTGGGATATTACCTACTCCAGGTTTGTATTGATGGAGAACAAAGTCCTAATCCAATGAAATGCTAAAAAGACGTAAACTTATCACTTGTCTGATCTACAGATGTGAAGATAAGGCTCTCCATTATTGCAAAAGGAATGCTCAAACAATCAAACTCAAAACTATTCTGTTTTTTTCCATCTTTACTGTAAAAACAGTTTTCAATATAACCTGGATTTTATGTAACATATTCTCCTTGTTACAATCCTGTGCAAAAATCCTCTCAATGCAAAGATAATTTATAGATTAATTTAGTTATATATATTATAAACAAAGCGATTTTATGTAGAATACTGTAAAAAAATAGTTCGAAGAAATGTATAAACTGCAATAACGCGGTTTAGACAGCAGAGGGCAGCAAAGGGCAGCGCTGAAATCAACAAAGTTATCTTAGGTGTTTTAACAGTATAATATAGTTAACTTTTCCATAGTAAAATAATCATGATTCTAAGCTCAAATATTTTCCAGTTTATATTTTTTGCCAGAAAATATTCGTCAGAACTGCATTTTATGCCTAAATCAACAACAAACTCCTGTAAAATTTCTTTTTCTGGATATAATTAGACTTTTTTCTGCAAAACTCAACTAAGAAGAACTTCTGTAGGGGGAGAATTGTTATAAAAATAAAAATATGGAAACTAACTTTGACTACTTATATTATGAAACACTGCTTGAATAATTTTTAGCATTTATTCTACTTTTGATCACATCTGTTTTCAATTGCATTAAATCTGATTGAACTACAATTAAGTTCAGGACAAATGTTTGATAAAACTGTAAAGACAAGATAGAAACAGGCCAAAGTGAATAGAAACAGGCTGAGGACAATAGTGAAGCAAATGAAGGTATTTTAATCCATTACGATTTCCTTTCTACACAACAAATTGTTATATTCTTGATATCATTTGACTATAGAGTAGAGTCCCAGATCAGCAGGCTTTTCTTCCCAATAAATAAGAAATCAGGATTGGCCAAAAATCTCCCAGGAATTCGTTGAAGGATGTATTTTTTGTTTTAACCAAGCTTGAAGTGTTTGCCAAATATTTCAAAATGTCTGACACAAAGGCAACGCTGAGGATGACCACGAAAACATCATGTCATCAGTAAAACATGGTGGTGACAGTATCATGATCTGAGATTTCTTCTTTTAGATGAAACTAGTCTTTTTTGATAAGGTGGTTGTAATATTATTCACTTCTTACCAGCTAATATGGTTGTGCTTGTCCAGATTAAGTGAAGTTAGACAAATTTTCCATCATTTTAACACAATTCAACTGTTTTTTATCTTCAAACCAAGAGCTTTTTGCCATTTATTCCATTGGTGCTACCTTTTTTTTTATAAGAGTTTCATCTTTATCAATAAAAGGAATGAATATTTCACATGTCCTCCTGGCTTGCTTTACTTTCTGGTCAAAAACGTACACAAATGTGATGTGACTTAAATTATCTGGAAAAAAAACCTGACAGATCATGAACACATGAAAAAAAAAAACACGTAGTGTGTTCAGAAATCCAGTGAGAGAAGATCTGCTGTTAAATAACTAATCTTTTAGGCGCAATGTTAATGTGAAACCTGGAGAGATGTTCTGTACGGTGAAACAATGGTTTGCGCTGTTGCCTTGCAGCAAGTAGGTTCTGGGTTTGATCCCGGCCTGGGGTCTTTCTTTTTTTGAGCTTTTTACGGCACTAGTGGCTCGTTTTTCTGACAGTAGGGTGACAGGAAAGGGGGTATGATTGAGGGGGAGAGACATGCGGGAAAGGACCACAAGCCGGATTCGAACATGGGTCGCCCGCGTCGAGGACTAAGGCCTCCATACATGGGTTGTGCGCGCTAACCACTGCGCCACCTGCACTCCCACCCTGGGGTCTTCCTGCATGGAGTTTACATGTTGTCCTTGTGTGTCTATGTGTTGCCCTGCGACACACTGGCGTCTTGTCCTGGGTGTACCCCGCCTTACGCCCATAGTCTGCTGGAGATAGGCACCGGCCCAACTGCGACCCTGACGGATGAAGCGGGATAAGATGGATAATAAAATTACAGAAATAATTTAGATATCCACATAAACCTACTGAAGTTGAGACATAAACAGAATCAATGCTTTTTCCAGAACTAGGTTTTGTTCTTTATGTTGAAAAGTGAATGTTTTGTGTCTATGCAGTCATCAAGTAGCCTTTTATGAAGAATCACTGCCCAACCCATTCAGTGTGTAAATAATGCAGAACTATACCCAATTTAGCCATTTTACATGTTTAAATATTTAATTTATTAGCGAGGAATTTCTGAAAATCTAGTCTGTCTTCATATTATTTGGTAAATATGGATGTTTTGCTTGTTCATTTTCTTGTTGGTACAGAGTGATTAGTGTAGACTGACCTTCCCGCTCCGCCATTATATATCACCTAGTGTATATGTTACAGTTATATAATTATAATAAGAATATAAGCAATTGTGTTAGCCAAATCCAAGTGACTGGTTCAAATTGATTTATTTGAATTAAAACTGAAAGATGACCTGTAAACAATGATTTCATTTTGCCCAATGTATATAGTTTGCGTTTCTTTTCTGCCCATTCGCCCGTTCATACTTTTCCCCTTTCAATGCCAAAACCTTCGGCTACAAAAAGGATCTACCTGCCACATGATCTTTCCACCGGGTCACTTTGTATTTTTTTGAAAACATACAAACTCATTCCTTTGTGCAGAAAGATGTTAAGAAAAAAATCATAACCAGGACGTAGACGACAAAGTGATATGAAACGTTTTATTTATTTTTTACAAATGTGAGTGTATACAGAAATATATCTTTCAGGAGTCCTTAAACTTCAAAAATAAAGGAAAGAACAAAGTCCAGCTCCTTTGATTCAAAGTCTGCAAGGTCAGAGATCTACAAACCATGCAAGAAAGAGAGAGAAAAGCTCCATTTCATCTCCATCATGCTCAACATCTGTGCTCAAGCCTTCAGATGTTTACAGGAGGCCACACAGCGGTGCTGCTGTGTGTAACAGCTCACTGAAACACAACTTAGTTCTGTTAATGGCGCGCAAACCTTTGATCAGGCCTGGTAAATAAGCAGAGGTCAGGCTGCAAACGCAAGCATCTCAAACAAGTTTATTATTTTAAGGTTTTCGTCGGCATGGCTGGCATTCAGCTAATTTCCTGTGGAAAGTTCTGCAGTCGCTGCTGGAATGTGACCACACATGTCCACTGATATGCAACCCTCAGCCTGCTAACATGTAGGAAATACATCAGCTCCATCTTTGGTGTTATAAACACACCGTTACTGCTCGACATCTGGCTAATAATTTCTATAAAGATATATATATATACATATATATATATATATGTGACGGAACTGCCTCATCTCTCCTCTTGCAGCAGCTGCAGCCTGTCTTCTGTTAAGTTTGGGCTGCTGAGTCCGGTGTCGATGGCTTCACAGTCATCTGTGAAAAACACCAAGTCCTACCAACAGAAACAGGATAAAAAGATTTTTTTAAATGCATGTTTTTACTGTATGTGGACAAAGATACTTAAAAGTATAAAGGAAAATATCTGAGAGGCTCTCACCCGATAACAAATTCTGGTGACGATGGTGTAGAGGTTCTGGATTTTACGTTTCAGCACAACCATCCGGGGCTTCTCCTTGCAGATGGAGCTGGGATGGTTCAGCAACACGTAGAGAAAGTCACGCAGTTTGTTGGTGATGCATGCATTCTAGAGACATAATAAAATGCATTTAAAAAAAAAATCAATTTAGAGTTTCTCCACAGAGATGTTTTCCTCTAATCATCTCAAGCTCGATGCAAAACCAAAACAGTTTGTTTAAAAGCAGCTCTTATCTGATAAGGAATCATGTTTTAAGTAAAACAACTTTTAATTCTAAAATAAATGCAAAGCAAAAACAACAACAAAACAGTTTTACAACTTACATGAACATCAATGTGGATCACAGGTAGAACTTCTGCACAGTCTTTCTAATAAAAATAGAGACAATGGGAGTTAGAATATATAAGCTGATGGTCAGATATGAAAACTGCAGCAGTGAGCAGGTCTTACAGTACGGTGGAAAGTGTGGATCTTATCCAGGAGGGTCATGATTTCTTTGCCCAGGCTGAGCGCTCTGGAGTAGCAGGTTGGAGGAGTGCAGTCACACTGGAGCACGACGCTGAAGAAGCAGAGGAGAGCCGCCAGTCCCAGCCTCATGTCTGTTGGCTTCAAGGGTCCAGCTGCATGTGAAGAAATCCAACAAATAGGCTGTGGAGAACGACTGGCTGCACTTTTAAGGATGGAAAGAAAGTAAAAAAAAAAGAAAAAAATAGAAATGAGGATGACGTGGAAGAGCTGGAAAGCTCAGTGGGGAAAAATGAAAACAGTGAGTGACTGTTGGAAAGCTTAGAAAACTAGTCCATCTTAGCTTAAGACAGATCCAGGATTTTTTCATCTCTGGTTGTTTTGGTTGGATAATACAGACTATAAACATCCTACATGCATTTTAGAATCGCACTCTGTGCTGAAATAAAGACTAGTTTTTGAATCTTTAACCTTTTAACACAGTCAGATATATTAAATGTTCTAGTTTTGGTGTCTGTGTCAATTTTTTGTCTTAAATGATAATAATTCCATGATAGTTAAATTAATTCTCATGTCAAACGTTCTGTTTCAAGTCCAAGTTGGGGCTTTAGAGTCCACCAAACAGACTAATTAAGGAGCATTCATTCGGGCGCATTTGTTGTGTTAAACCACAGATCATAAAAATGTCTTATAAGGATTAATGATGTAAATCACTGGACTGTTGCTTAGTTTAATTTGCAGATGAATGTTTAAGTCAGGAGGATTGGAGATGCATCCCAGGGTCGGGTTTCCTCAGTCAGTGATGATTTGAGGACACACCTCATCCTCTGGTGTTGGACCACAGTGTGGTATAAAGTCCAAAGATCTGGCATCTATACCAGAAACAATTCAGAACTCATGGTTCCCTCTGCTGACAAGCTTTGTGTAGACACTGATTTCATTCTCCAGCAGTAATTGGAACCAGTACACCTTTAAATGTACCAAAAGCTGCTTTCATTTCACCAGTGTCACTGTTTGATTGGCCACCAAACTGGCCCGAACTAAACCATAGAGGTTCTATGAAGAATGGTCAAAATGAAGATGAGACGAATCAGGCAGCAACGCAGACGGCCTGGGGGCTGTTATTAAAGCAAAATAATCTTGTATTACTGCTCAGCAGAACCACAGGCAGACCTCCCCCCCCCCATGGTAACTGCACGTAGTATTAGTATTGGTTATTATGGGCTGAATAGTCAGCAAATTAACTGGTGTAAACTCTGCACATCGAAGTCTATATACAAGTTACACCGAATGTAATTAAACTTCTGTCATTCTAATTCATTGAAATGTTTCTGTACCTGAAACATTTTAAAGAGGAAATACAAAAAACACCAGGTGGAAAAAGTCAGCTGCCTTTAATTGAAACAAAGCCAGATGCTACATGCATGTAAAAAAAGGTACAAAAATAAGCAGAGTTTAGAAAAAAAAACTATACATTTCTTGTTGATTTCCTTATGATCATAAATTTACAACAAGAGAAGAAAATAAGAGTTACTGTATGAGAGTCTCAGGTTGCAGGAGCAATGGAGGCTTTCTTGAGATTGAGAAAATTTCTCTTTTTTTTCCTTTTAGGGGCGACAGCAGGGTTATCAGACTCTGGTGGATCCCGAAACACAAACAGGCGCTCTCTGCCCGACGCACTGCAGGCGGAGGTCTCCTTTTCCTCATCAGGGCGATGCTCTGCTTCCCTCACAGCTTCCGCTGTGTCACTCTGCAGCTGCCGAATGGCAGCTGGCTTTAAAACAAGCTGCTGGACGTTTGCGCCCAAGTCCTTCTTTTCTCTGTTTCCAGCACGTAATGGTCCAGAATCCAGACGGGACTTGGGGAGCAGCTTTTCCACCATACTCCGCAGCTTTCCCCGAAGCCTAAGAGTTTTGGGACACAAAGAGGCCGCTGTGAACTGGATGGGTGCATTTAAGTGCTTACCTCATACATTTGGCCACTGAATCCAAGTCGCAAACATTCTTCTGATCAAAGCCATACTTTACTTTAGTTTGTTTTTTGTCAAAGATGTCGATATCCATAAGTTAGTCCTGGTGGTGAAAGCAAGGCTGATAAACAGAGAGACTTGTTGAACCCACCTCTCTCTCTCCACAGTACCATGTTGTAGATCTATACTGTTTTTCTGCAGCACAGTTTCCCTCAGTCTGACAGGAATGGCTTTGGTCTGCTCCCCAGCACATCTGCAGAAAGAGCAATCATAAAATGAAGCATTTAACGGCTTCACGCTGTCATGCCGATTCTTTCTGAAGCTTTTTCCCAAAAAACAGTGTTCTCATTCAGAGATGGCTTTAGGGAGTTCTCAGAGTGAAGGAAAAGAGGTTTATCTTTATAGAAAGAGAGCAGGGCATAAACTGTATGATGCAAACTTTACTTTAGACGTCTGCTTAAATTTTAACAGCTTACAATATATCAGCTGTGAAGGGATCCCTTCAACAGGGACTCTAAAAGGAAGGTATGACTGTAAGGCAGCAGTTCCAACCACAGGCAATATTTATGGTACCTTTCAAAATATTTACACCCCTGAAATTATTTCACATTTTTTCACATTACAATCACACATTGTACTTCTAACCTGAATGTAATGTTAGCAAAAATCCATTGGTTTGGTTTGTTAGAGAACAACCGACATCATGAAGACCAAGAAATAAAGCAGAGAGGTCGGAGAAATAGTAAAATGGGAGTTTAAAGCAGGCTTTATGTGACGGAAAAAAACTCTGAAAGCCTAAGGGCATTGCTCCCGTTATTCAAAAGTTTAAAAATGAGACAAAACAACAAGTTAGTAAACTTTAATAGCACATTTTAGCAAAATAAAAAAAAATAAATAGAACAGCTGCAGCTATCAAACAGCAAACAACTAGTTAAACGTCTGAAAATAAAATAAATTGGTCTTTAGCTGCTTATTAAAAAAGCAAAGAGAGTCAAGACCGTGCTAAGATGGAGGCAAGGTGTTCCACAGTTTAGGGGCCACGGCTCTAAAGGATCAAGCCCCTCCAGTATGGCGTGATATTTGTGCCACCAGGTTGAGCGAGCACAGATCTATTTAGTGCGTACGAATCTGACACACACTCGCTCAACACTGACAAACTGCTCGCTCGGCTCCCTCTGCTCACCCTCGGCTCTATCTTTCTACGCTCTCGACTCTATTTCTGCGCGCTCCATTCTATTTTTCCTCTCACTCGCTCGACTCACTCTGCTCGCGCTCGACCCTATTTCTGCTCGCTCGCAACCTAAAACTTGCCGTGATATTTGTGCCACCAGGTTGAGCACCGCCAGCCAATCACAGATTGGCCTGTTTCATCCAATCAAAGCCCGCCTTGCAAATACTACCTTTATTTCGACACTCATTGGCATTGATTGCAGGAGTTTCCCCTGTAATCGAAGGGTTGCCAATGTCAATGTTTTTTGTTGTTTCTTTTTCTTTGGTAAATAGAATTACTCTGTCATCTGATGTATTTATTTTATGTAAGCCTTGTAAAATTTATGTTTTGATTTCGTTGTGAAAAAATGTATGGTGGAGATTCTGCAATCATCAGATCGGTTGTCTTTTTCTAAACAGTTAATAATCAGGTTTTATTGAACAAGAAACAAAGGAATGGTGATCATTTTCTGATGATTGCAGAAACTTTCAGGATTAAAAAAAAATCCTTGGGGATTTGCTGTTTTTCATCAAATGGTAAATGGCATGTACAGTACTTAAATTACATTCAGTCGTTTACCCATTCACACACACACTAAAGATGGCACAACTAAAATGTCCTGGGGCTAGTCAGCGTAGCTGCCGTACACCACCGGTCCATCTGACCACCACTTGGAGCTGGAGCCGGGCCTTGAACCGCCAACCCTTCGATTACAGGGAAATCTCCTGCAATCAATGCCAATGAGTGTCGAAATAAATGTAGTATTTGCAAGGCGTTCTTTGATTGGATGAAACAGGCCAATCTGTGATTGGCTGGTGGTCAAAGATATACATACAGCAACATAAATGATCAATTTTGGTTATGTAGAGAGTTGTGTCAATCAAATTAGCTTCATGTCATGGCCTCTTCACTTCTTGTAAGTGATT
>JAUZNJ010032202.1:0-13804 GCA_034780135.1 Jordanella pulchra | reverse complement strand
TAGAGACACACAGGACAAACAACCATGCACACACACACTCACACCTAGGGAGAATTTAGGGAGACCAATTGACCTAAAAGTCATGTTTTTGGACTGTGGGTGGAAGCCGGAGAACCCGGAGAGAACCTACGCATTCTGAGAGCTAGTAAGGAACACCAAAGAAGTGTATTAGTTTCCTACTAGGGAAATTTTGTTCTGCTCTGATTAGTATTTGGTATAAATTTGCCCTGAACGTCCAGAGAATGCAAAGAGGAAAGTTTGAACCGGAGAGGTGGGCCTGTGAACGTCCTGCTGCAGAGCCAAATGTGTTTTAGTCATCGCATGACATCAAAAACTTGACCTGGTGGGTCATTTTCTGCACTGATAAGAGAGCTAAAGTAAACATTAAAATACACAAAGTGTGTGAAAGAGGTCACTGTGACTTGGGTTTACTTTTTTTTTTTTTGGCTCTACAAACCACTGTAAAAATGCAAAGTTTAAAGAAATCGGACTATTTTAAATCGCTCTTTTTTCATACGTTTTGTGCTTTGTTTTTTTTTTTTTACAGAAAACAAAAACCTGTTGTAGAAAAAGAAAAGGTGCAAAGATCTGGTTTGCTTCTGGTTTTATGTTGTTTAGGAGCTCAAACTTTCGTTTGATTTCAGCATTCGGTATTCTTTAGTAAGAGTTAGCAAACATCCCATGTCTCTGCCTTGCTACAGTTCTCCAGATCAACTCGACTCTGAGGACATTTGAGGAAGAAATGAGTTCCAGAATCTAGCTAAAACATTCCCATAATTCTCCTCCCAAAACGTCTGTCTCACCTCGATCTAGGACTTGCTGTGGCACCGGAAAGAAAAATCATTTCATCTTACGCTTAAAGCACATGCCTGAAGCCTTTAGGTCGAAACTAGCTGGGTTTTGTACCAGCACGTAGTTTTACTTGTCCTGACAAAAAAATTATTAATGAAGGCCAACCCCAGATCATGATGTCACCATCACCATGTTAAACTACATCCATGGTGTTCTTTTGCTACCAGAGGTGCAAGTTTGTTTTCCTTTAATGAAATGTATCTCCATAGCAGTTCTCACAGAGGATAAATGCTTTACAAGTTAAAATTATTTATATATTGGAAGGGAGCCCACCTGTTTTACAGCTCTGTAGATCTACTGATTTTTCAGACATAAGGAGAAAACAGAATATATTGACAGAATCAGTCAGAAACCTCTGCAGCTATTTCAGTGTCACTGTTGGGGTCTTCATCACTTTCTTGACCGGTTTAAACTTATTTATATCAATCATGGGAAAGCATTTGGTTTTGCTAATGCATTTAAACTGTTTTTGGTTGCGGTTCATTTTTACATCATCTCAAGCTTTCTGAGCCTCTCTGGAAAATATGGTTTTAATGAAAGGATTCAGATAAGAAAATATAAAAGAAAAAAAGGCAGTTGAACTTTATAGGAAATCTGGTCACCTACAATGCTATAGATCTAGAAATTATATTAGTTTAATTAAACTGTTAACAAGTCACAAAAACAGAAGAAAAGGGTTTAAACATTATTTATCATGCTTTGTTTTTTTTTTTTAATTTACAGAAACTGTACTTTATCAAAGTCATACTTTTGAAAGCCATCTCACCAGGTACTTGTTAATCATTTGAGGAGGGATTAAATGACAGCAGAAGTCGTTTCTAAAGTTACTGCACAGACTGTAGGATCCCACACAGGAAGTACTGCATGATTCAAAGTCACGCCGGGACCTACTTGAAAGCGAAAGGTAAAATGGGGACTTGTTTGCACTTAAAGCACAACCGAGATCAAATTCTCAATTACATAAACATTGAAGTATTGAGAAAAAACGAGATATGATGCGAAAAACATAGAAAAGTCTTTTGGATTATATTTACTATTTACTTCTTACAGTAAAATACAACATAGTGATAATATATTTAACATGTACATATGAAATATGGGCTTCTATTAAATAAATGTATCTTCTAAATAGAGAAACGCATTGAAGTGAAATGTGAAATTATTTTTTCAGATTTAGTAATAAGGAAAGCTGTATAAGTCTACAATGTAACCAAGCGGGCTTTAGAAATTAGGAAACAGTCACTTTGCGGCTTGATTTCTGTGAAAAATTTATTATATCAACAATAAACTACAGTGAATATGTAATAAAAACTGAGCTTTTGAAAGGAGTCCTGCTCATTAGACTTGGATTGTAATTTATTTGTGGTAACAAAGCAGAGAAACAGAAATTGGTTTGTACTATTTGCCTGTACTTAAACAGGTTATTTGAGCTAATTGCTGCCTTCGTTCTCTCAAAATTATTCTTCAGCTGAGCTGATTGTGAAACGTCCTGATCTCAGTAGGTATGAAAGCGAAGTGTAGCAGATTACTTACCGGAGCTTTGGGCCGATGAACAAGCTGCTGGGTGGACAGATGTCCCCAGAAGCGTCAACAAACAAAGGCAAAGTTTCACTGCGGAGACTTTCATTATTTTTTACGTCAGCTTTTTTTTTGCGTTTTTCCTTCTAAGGCTTCATAAATAAACAGTTTTATGTCCGAACCCAGAGTAGTGAATCCGAGACCGTCGGTAAACGAACTCCAGAACAGAAAGTGAACAGATAACCACCCAGAGCTCCCAACTGTCAGCTGTGCTACTGTCAAGCTCGTTCCATAACTTCCGGTTAGAGCGTTTAAAAAAAAAAAAAAAAAAAAAAAAAGACGAAAACAAAGTCCAGCAAAATAAAATATATATCATTAAAAATGAGAAGGAAGATAAATTTTATTCAATTCAATTATATTTTATTGATCCCGAAGATAAATTCAGTTTAGGTACAACCCGTCCAAGTGGGGGGTGGACGCGGTGTTGAAGCTAATAACTGAGCTCATACTTGAACAGTAAAAATAAAATTAAATAAATCTTACAGATGTTATACTAAATCAATAAATATATCACAGATTTATTACAAAGAAATAAATCTCTGTCTTTTTAACACTGCGTAGTCTTTCAACCTAGTTGTCTGAGCAAAATGTATGCAATACCCTTAATGTGAAGTTACTCAACTTCCAGTTTTGTTTTGCCATCAATCGTTGGCACTCTCCAGCAAACGTTTCTACATAGTCACACCCATTAACCTCTTATCACAGTATACAAAGTACTTTCTAGAATCACAACAAATGAGAAAGAAACTCAAGATTTTGCCACAAACACCCCGACTCAACGACAGCTTTCATGAATTATTGAACCACCTACTTCTGGAAGTCAGATACTGCTAAATACTCACTTCACTGACAGCTTGTATAGACAATGTGTCTTACTTAGATCAATGAACCATTAGGTAATTATTAATTCACAAAAAATGTAGCACTGGGCAACAGGGAAAATGCTAGAGCCATTATCAATAATATAATTTAATTCCATGTAACATTGAGCAAACACAAATTATATTTATTTAATTTAGAATCAATCATATATTGAAAAATATATGAAACAGATGGACTAACCCTGCATCATTATTTGGTAATCTTTGTGACTGTGTCATTATCCCCTCTGAATAGATCAAATGGGGTTTTCTTCCTGCAGGTCAGGCTTTTCTTTCAGTTGCGTCATTCAACTGTTTTTAATGAGATAAACTCTCAGTTTGTAGCTCTCATTTGTCAATAAAAAAACAAATTACATTCCTAACTCTTAACTCTTAAAGAAAAAATCTTCAGCACTAGGTTGGAGATGTATTCTATATATTATTGCATTTGCATTCTTTATGTATTGCAATACTGTAGTTTTAAACCTTGTGTTGTGTCAGTTCTATGTTTTATAGACTGTATATTGCTGTGTTGTAGCCTATTAAAAAACACCCACTCATAACCAGTTTTATGTCACCTCAATTTAATTTAATGTAAACAAAACTACCAAAAAATAAATGTCTTTATTTTCTTAGATTACCAAATTTGAAAAGAAACACATCAGTTTTTTGCAAGCACTTAAAAACAAACAAACAAAAACCTTCAAATGCTAATATGTAGCATGTGCACATGCAAAATAACATGTAAATACAAAAGTTTGCTGCACCACATGAACAGATCCAGCAGATTCAGGGATTCCTGTATTCACCATACACTGAATCCCATCAGTAATATCAAATTATCATTGTTGTGTCTAAACAGAAAGAATGAAAAGCCAGTTTTCTTCTTTTTTAATTCTTCTAAATCTTGGAAATAAATCATTTTCTGTGGTAAACTCAAATAAACAGAACGGGTTTCATGTATTTACGATTAAAAATGTGTGAAACGCCAATGCTTGCAGCTCTCTCTATCCTTCCTGCAATATTTTAAATAATCTTATTTTAGTTCAAGTATAACATAAAATCAAACAATTGTTTTCTGTGTGAGTGGACTGAGTCCTATTTTAGTCTCAGTTGAATGCTTTAAATAAACCAAATCAGAGAGCCATCAGGACCCTACAAACACACCCACTGCCCAGGTCTGCAGAGGAGTTGGGGTCACAGCTTTAGGACTTCACTTGGCCCTTACATCTGGTAGGGAGATGCTGAGACAAACACAGATGCTATCAAATCATCAAAATCCCTAGGTGTTATTCTCCGGAGTAGGCCTCCAGGTCAGTAATCAGAACATTTCCATCCGATTCTGCTGTTTGAGAGTTGGTTTGTCTGTAATAAGCACTGCCGAAGGAGGGGGAAGCACGAAAACATGCTGGATTCCTCCTGTAAAGAAACCACATCATTCCTGCCAGGAGGGCAAAGATCAATACTGCCACCAACACAGCGGCAGAAATGACTCCATGATGCAAATCTGCAGAAAACATATTTTAGACCAGTGAGAGATAATTCTGCTTTTATAGGCAAAACGTACAATGAATGAAATATTTTTGAAAAATATGCTCTACACAGGTAACTGTGAGTAATTAGGATCAGCTGAAACTAATTACAGTTAGCTTGTGTTTGATGAACTGACTCCAAACAACAAATCTTTCCTTAGTTTTCAAAGTCCTCGAGTTTTAATAGTGATTTACCGTTAAATGGTTCCACTTCCACCTCAGTAGTTACATCTGCAAAAGATGAAGACAAAAGGTTAGTAACAGTTTATCATAAATCTTTGGCCTTCAGGACAGCTGACTGTGTACAAAGAAGAAAATACACTTTAACTAATTTTTATAGTGGAATGTATCCCTCAAAAACTGTGAAACTACCAATCACAGGCAGGTTTAATTATTTCAGGGCTTGACACACAAATATCAAAGTTTTGTTTCTGTCCAACTGAAAGCATCAAAGATTAAGGTTCACCCTTCCATTGAGCCACTCATGAACTGAAAATGCTCTTAGGTTAGTGGCTCTGTACATTCCTTTAGCTCCCTCGAGTGAATTTGAATTTAAAAGGGGACGAGCTTAATTATTTTCTGAGATTATTCATTACTCTATTATCCTTTATCATAGCATGTCCCTCATAGCATGAAGCAGTTGAGTGGGCTCCTTTTTAAGTTCTTGTATTGCTTTTGGTTTTAGTGTAACACCACAGAGGTTATCATCTGACAGCCTCTCTGATAAGCTTTAGAGGTCACCCCATGTTTACCTGAGAAGGTTTTGCAGATGAAACCAAGCTGCTCTCCACATGTTGATAAATGCCACACACCATCAACCACCCTGGTTGTAACACAGGTATCTGCCGTGAGCTGTTTTGTGTCTAGGCCTTTATTAGCCCAGTTGGTGAAGTCCATTGGTGAACCATCAACCCAGGCCACTGAATCAGCTGAAAGCAGAACTTCAAGTTAACTGAAACTTATCACCACTGTATAATTTGTTAAAAAGAGTAAAAAGGTTCTTACTGTCAATGTTGAAGTACATCCCCAACCAAATAATGCGGTGAAGGAACCCAGAGGACCTGAGCTGCTCCAGCACAAAGCGGTTCTCTGTCTCACTTTCAATGGTCAGAACATCTGAGGTGTTCACTGGAGGGTGAGCGAAAATAATAGAGTATTAACTTTAATTTGCAAGACAGGATGAAATGTGTTTTTATGCCCGTTTAGATCAAATGTTTTATTGTGAGCAGCATTTTTTTTTGCAGTAAACTGGTTAGATTGGGTAGAAGTCAGAGGTGGAATCCTTTATGCTCTACCAAAATGCTGGCTTTGTTTGGATACACAGCATGAACGACAAAATATCTGTGCAGTTAAATCTAATCTTGTCTCTGTGTGGATAGGGTCTTAAATAAAAAGGTAAATACTTTGCCTCTGCAGCCCTCAATGGGTGCTGAGGAGGTGATGCAATCATTAAATTCAGGTATGCTGGAGCAGAGACAAAACTAAAATGTCCAAAACTGTGAGTTATGAGGACCAGAATCTAGATCAAATGTGACAACATAAAAAATCTGCTGAAGAAGAACCTTAAAAATCATCATTAAGGTTCTTAAAATCAATCCTTTGAGAGTATTAAAACAAAGCTGAATCGTTACAGAATCTATTTTTTTAAACAATACATTTAAAAAGTTTTTTTCTCCTCTTGTTAAAATAGAACGTTTCTACGCAAGTTTGAAAAGTTTGGATAATGATTTAATCATTTTCCAATTTTGGACAAGTACAAGCTTAAGCAACTAAATTCCTTTTTTTTTCTATTTTAAACGACAAACATGTGAAAACCTTGAATCTTTTCAGGTTGATGTATGAATTCAACACAAAATACTTTATCTTGCCCTAGTTCACCCTGAATTTACAGTTTGACTTGATTGGACTTGAATTCTTGATTGACAGACTAATTACATCAAAACATCAAAAATCCCTTTACTAGTATCGGTTTTCATGTCTAGACAGCTTCAGATTGAGAACAAACTGGAACTGTGACTCTTAAACCAGGTCTAGGTGATCTAAGACACAAGTTTCCCCAGGTGCCTCAAAAGCAGTTAAAAGGCCAGAAAGCACACTAGAAATCAGAAGGTAATTATGGCATAGTGCTATTTTCTAATTTGTGGAAAACAAAAGGTAATAAGACCCGACTACTATTCAAACAAGTTGAGAGTTAAATGTTTACAGGAAAATGTCCAAAACATTTCTAGAAATTTTAGCCTCGCACAGGACAAAAATATCAGTATGGCAAAGCCCTTGTACATAGAGCTGAATTTCATTAGCAAAACAGTGGATAAAAAATGTAAGGTTCCTAAAGATGAAGCAGAAATTTCAAGTAAGTAGTAGTAAGTAAATTAAGTTTGTCATTGTATGAACTTACAGAGAACAGAGGATTCACATGTTTCTTAACTAAAAACATTCTAAGCTAGGCTAAGCTAAACTAAGAAATATACATATGCAACATAGTTTGCTTTTTCTCAACATATTAAACAATTAATGCATAGATATATGTAAAAAAACGACCATTAGAGAGGTTATTAGAGAGGCAGTTATAATTGCACAGTTCTGAGTGATTTAAGTTTGGGATTAAATCAGCTCACATTTAGTTTACAACAAGGGTCTATTTAACAATACTAGAAAAACTAATTTAAATGATCAAACATGCTTTTTTTTACTTTTAAAATTATTGGTCTGCACTGAATGACACTGAAATAAACAAAAAAAAAACTAAAGTCACAACCTGTAAAATGTACCTTTCTGTTTACAGTGGATTCTTGACTCTTCAAATGTGAGTTTCTCAACCACTGGCTCAAAGTTGTAGCAACCTCGTCCAAACTTCACCCAGGTGGATGGACAGGACGTCTCATATGAAATAAAAGGTTTACTGCCTGTGAGGAAATGTAAGAGTTGGATTTTACACATCTGACAAGATGCGGTATTGAGTATCACAGTTTTCATGCTTCATCACAGCAATGATACTGACTTGGCAGAGGAATGCGGCAAAGAGCGCCTGGTAATGGAGCCTCACAGTCTGCTCTCCTCCAGCCTCCGTTCACGTCCATGTACACACACTCTCCAGACACAAAGTCATCCTCTTCACCATTGGATGGGTCCCAGTGCGTGTATACTGTGTCACTGCCATCTAACCACTTATAATTTACTCCACTCTGTAAAGATTAATGGAAGCCAGTGATTGGGTCAGGGAGCTCCACATGTCGCACAGCTGTTAATCATTTCTTCTGATTCTTTTGTTGATCTTTTTCAAAAGAACATTTATATTAGGATGATAAGGTAAATAGGAATCTATATAAACTGGAGTTTATCTTTAGTTATTGCTCTTATGGTGTAATAAACAACATTGCATTGAGGCTGATGTGTTATGATCGCAGTGCTATAGCTATTTCACGGTCCCTGCATTGAGTCTATAACCAGGAGATAGATGGGAGAAAAAAAAACAGAAACTATCACTTCCTTTGTTTATTTCTCCCTTTTCCCAGGACATCACCACGAGGGCTGAGCAATGACTGAATCCAAATGTTAATTCTTTAAGAGGAAAAGTACATGTCTGCATGGTTTAAAAAGGCCAAGGTACAGCCCCCGGAGTTTCACAAAGACTGAGAAACTATGAAAAACAAACTCAACAAAACACAGTCTGTGGTTATCTACTGCCAGCAGGGATTTTCCATGATACTTTGTAATTCAGATAAGAAAAAAATTCCCACAAGAAAATTTTGTTTCAAGCTATTTTTCCCCTGAATGAAGTCGTCTTGACTTCCAGATTACCAAAAGACTTCTAAACCTTTGAATTTAAACAGTGTGGGATACAGCAGAATGTTTTAAAAGCAAAGAGCAGAAGCACAAGGCAGACACCCACTCATATATGGAAAGTGTCACACTATAGACATATAGAGTAGAAAGCATAAGAGTTGGTACATACATCTTGACTGTACAGTCCAATCCAGTGGGGGGCATCCAATCTATTGACAAGGACAGTAAGGAAAGCCTGGTGGTAGGCATCTGTAATGCTCACTAGCTCAGAATCATTTTCTAGGCACATGTGCATCGCGTCGTACCAACTCATGTTACCAGACACAACCTTGTAGGTGCTGCTCCTGTACTCAATGTTGTCAGGAAGAGGGTGGTGATAGGAGTGGGTGGGGGGTTTGGATGTGTCTGCAGACAGAGAAAAAGAGGAGTAAAAAACATTGCAACATCCTGCATCAGAATGATTGTTTCAAGATGTCAATATTTGGGACAAGAGGTATATATATTTATAAATAATTATAATAATTTATAAAAATAAATACAGCTTTCCTTGAGTCATTTTTAAAAGTCTGCCAGATGAAACCAGGATCTTTTTAGGTCAGTTCAACTCTCTACTAATAGAGCTATGCAGATACTAATAGGCTAATAATCATTTGAGGTTATGCAACAGATATTGCCTTAATTCACAGTTAAAAAAAAAAGATTCAGGTTCCATCAAAGCTATAAAATGTCAAAACATTCAATATTCAATCAAACAGTTTCATCGTATCAAATCATGGATCCCCCGGATGAAGGATCTCATTTCTAAAGGTTACACATACACACAACAAGCTTTAAAACTTGCTTGTGACACGTTTAACACAAAACGTTGTGATCTATTTAAAAAAAGAAATAAAAAAACTTGACAGGAAAACGTTTGGCCCTCACAGCAACTCAGATTCATGTGTTTGCTTATTAGGAAAGGGGAACTGATGCAGGTGGTGAGGTGGGGAATTCAGTTTCATCAGCAGCATTCAAAACCATTTTAATAACTATATGTAAATAAAAAAGACATATAAACCAACTTGATCCTAAAGTCCACACAATATTTACAAGCTTCCTCACCATCATCTTCCTCCTCCATGATCGTCAAAGTGACATGTGCAACAGATTTACACACAAATTGTGACAAGCCGTGCGACAATCACTCTGATTGCATAAATAACCTTTTCAAGTACTATCAAGACCTCCTGGCCCATTCATAGAATGTAAATCTAGTTTTTAAAATGTACCTTTGAATTGTTGTCATGGTGTCTAGGTCTTTTGGATCTATGTAATTATATTGGTTATTATCTACATTATTTCTGTGTGGATTCTATGTCTTACACCTGTTAGAAGAGGGCTGGATGATATGGGCACAACTTATATCATTAAATAGTTTTTAATTTTCGTCAATGAAATAAATTTCAATATGGATATAACTAAATAATAAAAGTGAAAGAAAGACTGACAGCCTTTGTACAACAAAATCCTTGTACAAATTTCTGACAGTTCTTTTTTTTTCTTTTTGTTCTTTGTCAAATATAACGATTCAAATATCTGCGTTAAAAAAACAAAACAAAAAAATCCCCAAAACATAAAACCCTGAATGTTAATCAGCTTAAAATGCAGTAATCACATACTTATGTTTTTGGAAAATATCAGAAAAGTTCAAATCACTGTTATTGAATAAAATGAATAATGCAATATCTATGGATGTTTTCCAACTCTATTTTGGGATCAGGCCATGATAATAAAAACCACCAAAATCACAGCTATTGGCGTTCAAAACAATATGCCACAATAAATAATAAGAGAACTTTGCTAATCATAGGAAAATTCAACCTGCACCAAGATCCACTGTTTAAAACAGGTAATGCATTTGATGCTATAGGCATGTAGTAATGGTAAGAACCCTGCATATCAAATTCAGGGAGCTTTTATGTGGGTTGTTCCAGTTTCAAACACTAGGTGTCATTATTACTTATTGCTATTTTAGGGTTATGATCAGGCTTTTCAGGAATCAACAGTCCCAGTAGGTCTGGTATTCATGAAAGGGTTAGATAACGTGCAAAAATAACCATGTCCACTATAAAGTAAGCTGGAGGTTTTGCATGGGTCTGTTTTTCTTCTGTAGGTCATGGAAATTATGTCAGAGTAGATAAAAAAAACTTTATAAAAGTCTGGAGGTCGGTAAACAGAAAACATTAAATAGCAGAAAAGGTTGATTAGACAATAAAAAAGAATAATCCAATAGACAGCCCAGTCTTCAGACCCAAATCCTATAGAAAACTTTTAGGTTGAGTCTAAGAAAGAGATGGTGGTCCATTAGAGAAGAACAGGAGCTCTGCAAACTTAGCAATAACGTTATGCCCAAATAGGAATTTTTACATATCAGGGTGCCAATAATAAGCATCCCTGCCACTGTGTTAAAGTTTAAATAAAGCAGAGAAAGGTGATATAGAAGCCCCACCTGCAATTACACTGAGAACAAAGAGGGGAAAAAATGCACAAACACGTGGAAGGTTACCTTGAGGTTTTTGACAAACAAAGCCATATCCGGTCTTGCTGCACTTCTCATCATACCACTTCCCGGTGAGGTGGAAGTTGTGGTTGTTTGACAAAACCGTGCAGAGTGGTTCATCAGCATCTCTGCTGAGCCAGTCCTCCCTCTGAGAGGTCAACACAAGGTATTATGAAGCTATGTGTAAACACACTGATCTGCATAGCTTTGCTGGCAAACTCATGGCACATTTGTAAAGACCGTGGGCATCATCTAGGGCCTTACAGAGTAAGGATAAGTTGGCTCTGGAGACCAGTTGGTGTAGCTGACTGGCTTCCCATTGGTCCATTTCATTGTGTCCTCATCCCACAGACCGATCCACACACCTGCAGAGCTGCCCTGGAGCAGCATGGTTATGTAGGCTGCAGAGATCACAGCATGAAAACAAAACACTAAATAAAACAGGAAAATGTTGAGGAAAGAAAAGCTACATCGATTTCTTGTTGAAATGAGCCGTCATGGAGTTCACTCTGGCTTTACCTTGTTCTATCTCATCTTCTATGGCAACCAGGGAGCCTTGAAACAAAGAGCAGATGGACTGGGCATCTTTCCAACTCTTTCCTTCATTTGGACTGCCAGGGAGGTGAAGCAGGAGGCACTGCCAACACCAACATCAATCCCACACAAAGCAGTAAGACTAAGCAGAATTCCCACAGCACCATTAGAACGCAAGTTAAAAAGGTCAAAGATACAAGATATCATAGTTAAAAGGCTCGCTAAGGTTGGATACTGAGCAGTAATACCTGATCAGGTGATACAGTATCAAAACCATAACATTTTAATAAAGGGATTAAGAGCACTAAAATACACCAACGCTTCCTCTTTCTTTTTAACAAGTAACACTGTGTATAATTCTTTATATTTCCCATATTGGATTTAGAGGACATTTGACCCCAGAACAGTCAAAACTACATGTAATAAGAGTAAATAGTGCTTCAGCATCAAAAGCAGCTGAGAATCTGCCAATTATTTTAGACCAGTGGGAGTAGGTAGTTCAGAATGAGACCATTATCTCAGCTTTGTAATATAAACAGGAGAAGGAAAGTAAACATCCCAACCTCTATTAATTAGCCTTTTAGGAAATGATACAGATCTTTAGTTCTTTACGTGATTGTAAAATAATCTAAATCCATTCTAATATGCAAAAAACACAAAGCAGATTCCTCTATTTTATTTATCATTATAGAAGAGTCGGGATAAACTTTAATGTGTTTGTGCATAAATGTATAAAATCAGCTATTGATCAACGACATTTAGCAAGAACAATTGAGAAAAGGTGTTTTCTAAAAGAATTTGATTGGACCTGACTGTGGAGGAAGTCTGCCTCATTCCTTTCACAGCATCGGTCCAGTTCTTTGAAGCTTGCAGACCTTTGTATCAGCATATATTAAATCAGGCAGAGGTTTCAAAGAGTCATTGCAGAACCTCATTTTGTTTTTTTTACCATTCCGCTGCATGTTAACCTCTGTGTTTTGTAGAATCTTGTCCTGTTTCAGGAGCAACCTTAAACCAAGCTTCCGCTATTACACTGATGTCCTTATTTGACTTTAGAGGAGTTTAAGGTTGTTATAAGAAAATGTTAAGAGAGCCTGTTATTTTTTTTTCTCATTTCTTGAAACTTCTTGGGTTACATTGTACACTGAACCCTAAAAAAAAAAAAAATACTGGATGTGTTTTCTTTTTACCATGTTTGCGTGCAAAGTGCTAGAATAACAACTGTGTAATGATAAGTGATGTTTCAAAGTTTGTCACAGGTTGGTATTTTTAGGGATAAATCTGAACATGGTACCCATTTTAAATGATAATTGTCTTATGACAAATTCTAAATGTAAAAAAATGTCCACAAGAACCATGGTATACCTTGTGTCCAAAGTAAAGCCACTTCTCTGGACATGCTCCAATATAGTGCGGCTCCTGGGGAGTCTCCACCACCGACACCGTTCTTCTCTTGCACACAAAGCCGTGAAGTTCCCGGCATTTGTTTAAGGACCACTTCCCTGCAACATCCAGGTTAAATCTCAGCGCTGCCCTGTGCCACCAAATAAAAAGCAGCATGCGTTTACCTGTTGAAGAAGACATGGAGGCACATATGCCGTGTCTTCTAAGATCCCCGTTTGAAGCACCCTCAGCCCAGTTCTGAAACTGTATCTCTGTTTTGTCGCTCCACCTGAAAAAGAAAAAAATATATATATTGGTTCAACTTATGAAAACTGTAACCAGATTAATTTCTATCTTCTATTATGCTAAAAGTAAGTTGTTACCTAACTGTATATACACAGGGCCTTTTCCCTATGGTTTCAAAGTCAGGGTTCCTAAATGTACTTTCCAAAGTCCCCTGTCCTTTGTGTTCAGTTCATAATACCAACATTTACTATGAATTGACTCCAGATGTAGCACTTAGGCTTTAATTATGAAAACTGAAAAGGAGGAAGAAATAGCAAGGAAAGCAATAAAGGAAGGACTGAAAGCAGACCAAGTTTATAAAAAATGTAATAAAAAAACGAACGAATGAAGGAAGGAAGCCAAAGATAAAAGAAAATAAGAGGAAGGAAGGAAGGAAGGAAGGAAGGAAGGAAGGAAGGAAGGAAGGAAGGAAGGAAGGAAGGAAGGAAGGAAGG
>JAUZNJ010032201.1:0-13805 GCA_034780135.1 Jordanella pulchra | reverse complement strand
TAGATAGATATATTTACAGGACGTATGGAACAAGACTACGGACATCAAACATGTCCCATGGAAAAGTTTTGACTTTAGATAAAGGAGCCCAAGGAGCTGCTCTAGGCGAAAGACAAACTCTATTTCTGAACAATGTGCCAATAATGCCACTATGTGCCACTACCTGGATAAGGAGGTTAAACAAAAAAAAAACAAAAAAAACATGAAGGACTAAACAAAGTGTGTTATAATAACCCTGTATCAGATCCTGTTGCTTTCTTTCTTTTCTTTTTTGTCATTTTTCTAATGAAATGTAAAAAAAAAACAAAAAAAAACAACTATAAATGTATTTGAAAATGTTTTGAAGTAATTTTGAGAAATGCATTGCAAAAGAGTCTTAAACATGTTTCTACAAATGAAAAAATGAAGAGTTGGAAAATAAATCTATAGGTGGTTTATGCTTTATTAGAAATCTGACTTTAAAGATATTATTTGTACAAAGTCCCATTTTAAAACCAGAATAGTTATGTATTTTTGTATACCTAGAAAGAGCCTGCTGCAGCCCCAACAAAGTTAGATAAACAGGGAGCTCTGTTATTATATGGCCTCCACTGTTAGATAAAATTATTACAAAGAAACACCACGAAAACCTGGTCCAAAGCAGCCCATTGCTTCTTATGTGAGGTTTGTATCCAAGTAAGGTTCATTAAAACATTCAGAACATGGTGATTAGCCATCCAACAACACCAGGGGTCTCATTTATAATGGTTGTTAATGCACAACATACTGTATGACCTGAAACTTGCGTACGCAATTTTTCATGTAAAGGTTGCGAAACCTAAAAAATCAAAATTATGTGGCCCTCATGGCAACTCTTACCCCTGTTTTGGAGACAGTGAAAACAGGTGACAGTGATGGTGATGAGGTGAATTAAAGCTACACTGCATTTTGATTGCTCTTAGACATTCAGTTTTACTCCATATCAAACTGTAATCATTGATTATATCATTAGTACTTAAAACTGCAGAGTAATAGATATGCTTATGTGGCAGCCATAACTACACATGGGAACCTGTCACATAAATAAAAACAGGTTTATAAGCCAATTTTAATGTTTAATCAGTCTGCCTATTATTTACAGTGTTTTTTTCTCACCAATTGCATTCTTCTCACAAATGATCAGCACAGTGATATGTACCTCAGATTAATGCATAAACTGTGAAAAAGGTTTGTGAAAATCACACTACCGACTGTAAACATTTAAATACAAGTGTGATGCTCGTCCATGGATGCATTGGGCATGCTGGAAGACCTTGCAAATGGGAGGATTAGGAGGGAATGCATTTTTCAGAGATCTCCAACATTTCCTAGCAAATGATGATGACAAACTTTTAAGCTGAGTCTTTATACTCCTTAGAGCCAGTTCCTCAATTCCTGTCCTCAAGGTCTGGTGTTCTGCACCTTTTAGATGTGCCTCTGCTTCCACCCCTGAACCAAAGGCTTAATTACCTCCTTAGTGTACAGTCAAGGTCTCGAGAGTCTTCTAATAACCTAATTATTTGAATCAGGTGTGTTCAAGTAGAGTCACTGGACCTTAAGGACCAGAATTGAGGAACCCTGCCCTAGAGCATTGTTCATGTATATTTCTGATGAACTGTACATGTTTATCCATGGTCATCACATGTGTTACCCAAAGGATGCCTGCAAAAAACTCAAATGTAGAAAGAAAGGGAAGGGTTGCTGGGTACCTGGTTCTAAATAATGACAAACATGGATAACCAGCACTCTGTGGTAAGTATAAGATTCAAATTAAATTCATAGATAATAATAAAATAAATATTTTAAATGGGTGGAAAATTGACACTTCTCAGCTACATGCCATACTCAGCTTAGTCCAGATGAGATATCTACCAATCTATAGAGAGATAGGGAAACATCTAACTATGATAAGCTCCTATAGCCAAAACACTCATTTCTCATATTAAATCCTATAGATATACAGAGTGTTGGTTATCAACTTTTTTTTTTCCCTTTGCAACTACAGCTATTCATATCAGCACAATTACCCCAAAAGTCTTAAACCTAATCATTAATTTTTTGTCTCCTAAAAAATAATTTGGGAGCAAATTAGTTCTATAAAATTATCTACAGGTCTACGATATCACAGCCAGCACAAGGCATTTTTTTGGAGGGCATTACTAATGTGACTAGTTTATATATCACATTGTTATTACGTTGCTAATCACAACACTTCCTTTTTATCTCACTGTGGTTACTAAACATTATTTTTTCGAACATCCGCCTAACTCACCTACATGTATATTTCTGCCTTGCTTAAACTTTCTTTTTTGCTCTCTTCTCCATGGTTACTGTAGTTAACTAAAAAATGTCAAGCTTGTTCATTTGAATACAGCAGGACATTCATGTGGTCCTTTACAGTGATCACTTACAACTTAATGTGGAGGTGTAAAGGGCAGAATGTGCAGCAGAATATGAATGCATAAAGGGAAATTCTGTGCTGGTGAGCAGGCGCATGGTTTTATAATCAGACTTTTTTTGCGTATACCATTTTAGTTTTGGTCTACATACACTTTAAGTATGGCTTCTACACAATATTTTATTAATGTGGCCCAGTGTTCAACTGTTTGGATAATAGAGGGCCACGAGGAAGAGCAGGGAGCTTCACAGGACAAACTGTCTTTGCATTGTCTAGGTTTTATGCAAAGTATAATCTGTTATCTATCTTTTACTAAAAGCCTAGTCAAAATCTAATCTAATACTTGATATGAATTAGAGCTTCTTTTAAAGCTGAAGAAGATCATAACCAATTTTTGTGGATGAGTTAACATCCGGCTGAAGAATGGTTAGCAAAAAAGGCATGTTCCCTTGAGCCACATCAGTATGTCCCCTATGAGTGTTATAAAGGTCAAGTGTCTGTAGATTCCCCTTGTACTCTTCTAGAAGAACCCTGGCCAAACCAAATGAAAATGCACTAGTTTTTATCTAAATAAATTGTGTATAAAGAAAATAATACAGCTATATCAAAGGTAATACTGTAAAGAAATTTGATACTGATTCATAAAGTTAAATGATTAAGACAAGCTAAATACCTAATACTAGATTTGTTGAAATAGTCTCTAAAGTTAAATAAAGTGCTGTGTGCGGAGAATAGTTAAGCTCTCCTGAGAGCCTCCCAGCACCAATGACTTAATTATATTAATATTAAAACTTCAAGCCCTGATTACCTTTGTGCTCTGAAGCTTTTGTGAAAACAGTCTTATAATCTACCTGTAATTGTGCTGTCGGTTTGTACAAAGCACAAATACAATTCTGTAATTGTAAAAACAAATTTGTGTGCATACAGCAATATGTACAGATTTAAATTGTTTCACTGGGTGTTGAGAATTTATTTCCAGTAATACACAAAGTTATTTTCCCAATTATATGTATCCAATTTCTAACATGTACCAAGAAAACAAGCAGAGTAAAATCAATGAGTATGTTTTTAGATATGACTGACTTAAGATGTTTTGGGGATTGTGAGGGTAATGTCCTTTTTTTAATGGCTTTTTACATAAGTGTTCCACAATAGAAAGGTAGCCTATTTTGAAGATTTATTCTCTAAGCTAAACATTTGAGGGAAGGAAACTGAGTTGGATAGAATGCATCGAAATTCATAGTTTTTTATTATAACAAAACGAATTTAAGAATTAGAAATCCCTCCAATTAATTTTTGTGAAGGAATTAGTATTTTTCCCTTAATCTTTTCATGGTTGCAATGGAGCAAATGGAAAAAAAAAAACAAGTCATCAGAAAAAAAGATGCATTCGCTGTGTTTGCACATTTTCTCAATAGCTGTTCTTCCAGATTTAATTTAATTTTATTTTTTACAAGGTAGCCTAAACAGTCTGTGTAAGATGTTTGGCACAAATCCTGCCAAATAATCTGTAGAACATTCCAAGACTATACCGCATGTGTGAAAAGGCCTTGTGGGTAAATGCAAGCCCTTGCTGTGGTGTAGAAATGAGTTGGGATCAATACTGTGGTGCAAAGCTCCTCCTTTCGGCCCATTCACAACATGAAAAAAAGCTCCAACAAAATACCCATTGGTTCAGCCTCAAATGTGTTACAGGCTGTGTTGCTTATTTAACATAACATATATTTTTTTGAATGAATAGTCTTACCTTCTCTATCAGAGTGTTATGGAACCTGCTGTATATTATACACATGTAAATGTATTTTCTATATATTTGCTTCTATTTGTGTACAGGTGTGTTCTATTTTTAAAGGCTTTTCCAGTTGTGGGAAAGGTTTTGAGCAAGGTCGGGGATAGTGTCTTTGTTTACATGTGTATCTACAGTATTTCTTTCAAAAACACACAAAACTAACCTTGTGCCAAGCTTCCTATCCGCACTTTCAAGCCGTACTTGTATGATATCTTTAGGTAGCCAGTATAATACTTTAGTAGAAGCTGCAATAGTTCACTGGCTATAAAGTTATCTCCAGGTGAAATATCCAGAAGCAGGAGGGGTGGATGGTTTTATCAGGTTATGTGGTCATTTGGTGAGTTCTGGTGCATTTAGGGTCGGATGTAAACCAATTAACTGCTCTCCTTCAAACATCTATTGGTGGAATTTAAAATAAAGGAGATTCATAACATGAACATAAAAAAAGAACTGGTAAACCAACTGTTGCTGCCAAGAAACCGACTAAATTTAATATAAGTTAAGTTGATATATATTTTTTCTCCTTTCTTACATTTTTTTTCTTTGCTGAAGCATCTTTGGAGGGACTTCAGAAATATACTAATAAAGTACAGGATGCTTATCGTGTAAAAAACAATGATCTGTATCTCTGTAAAAAAACAACAAATCAGTTCATAAAACTTTACATGTCTTTAACGTTTGAAGACCCCCTTTTCTGGTATGGAAATAAGGTCAAGTCTGTTCAGATTTGGTTTTACAAGCAGAGGTTTTTGTTTTATACACCAAATCATTATTCTGCAGCTTCAGTTTCTATTACCTGTCTTGTCTATAATTTTTTTTTTGCTCCCCTTAGCACAAAGACACTATCGATCAGCAAAGGTTTTCTTAGTCAACAAGAATGATAAAACAAATTTACAGGTCCTGTGATTTTTGTTTGCATGTCAGACATTTGAAGTGGAACGTATCGACATATGTATTGTTTAAACATCTAAATGTTTGCTGAACATCTCCAAGTTCCATTTTTATTTCCCTGTTATATCATTAAATGTCATTATCATGTGAAGAACGGTAACAATTAATTGGTTCAACACCAATATGAGGTTTTAGTGTCTCTCACAAGCTGAGAAACATACAACACAGATGGTTTTGATGATAACAAGGTGGTTTGAATATGATAAAAGTCATAAGAGTGCTCAATGAAGTGAAACTTTGCAGCAGGAGAGAAATGTCTGATTTGAAAAAATAAATCTTATTTAATTCCTTAGCTGTCAGGAAACTAGATCTTCTGCTTTTCATTGTTTCAGGAAAATCACATACTGTGCGCTTACTGTAACTGTAGCGGAGGGCTTTGACTCTGCTCTTGGGTCATCTTTTTCCTTTTTTTATTCACAAGAGCTAAAGCACTACTGGTGCTTATCCACACAGTGAAAGACTTGGAAACAGAAAGAGAAACATTATGTTTGCAACTTGTCTTTATGCATGTGGAAGAGGTAGAGTAGGAACATGACCTGAATCTGCCGTTGATTCACACAGAAGGCCTCTAGCACTGTAAGAGTCCTTTAGCAACAGAGCGCAGACCTGAATGAGTGGCATGTTAAAGAAATCTGAGGCGCAAAAAGGAACAGGGAGAGAATTGTGGCAGACTCATTGGGCCTGTTTGGTTATTAGAAAATTAGAGGTTTAGGTATGACTTAACATCAAAAAGAAAAATGTCCTAAATATCAGACATTGTGTTTACAGACTGAGCTAAAGTCAGTGATGTTTATTTATGTTCTTTAACTGGAAGAAGACATGCTTTGATCATTTCCACTCGATAACAGCTCATTCATATTTACAATAATGGGAAATGACTCGACTTGTGTTGTCGCCATAAAAATTGAGAGTTTGTATTTTGTGACTCTTAAACCTTTTATAATTGTGTTTAATATATCAATGAGTACCTCTGTTAACTTTTGTATAAGACATATTACAACAGTATCTACAGACACACATACACACAACCACATTATACACCTCCAAAAAAAGGGACTTCAGTCTGTCTCTGTGACGGCTAAACGTTGTATAACTTTTGTTTTGTGTCTTATAAACCACATCTCTTCCTTTTGTAGTAATTGGTAAACGTTTCAATTTCCAGGTGATTATGATTTGGTTACTCTTGTATTACTAAGCTCTGTAATTGCAAGCACTGTAAATGCGATTCTCACTGGATTCGTCCTCTGTACATTTAGTACTCTGATGTTGCTATTAATAAAATGTAAAACAACAAGAACTCCTGTCATAAAATTATTTTTAGTTTGTGCTTAGGACACGGAAGTAATTTCACTCAAAATAAGAGAAAGAAAATGAGTGGGTATGATATGAAACTAATCAAATTGATACTAGTTGACTGCTTATAACTACTGATCTCATTTAAGGGTATTTTAAATCCTTTGTTGAAAACTCAGACATGCATCTTTGTTACAGTATACTATAACTTTTCTGTATTTGTGAATTTCTATCCTAAATGTGAGTTTGTCTAGCATAAATTTATTTATAAGGCAGTTTCACTGTTTGCAGTAAATAAACGGATGAATAAATCCTTAAATGCAGGTTCATGTGTAACATATAGGTCTTGCCAAGAAGATATATTGTTAAGAAAAACAATAAACATGTAAATGAGGTGAGCTCAGCATAACATTACATTTTGCAGTTAAAATATTTAACTCTTTATAGACTGCTCAAAAAAATAAAGGGAACAGGTAAACAACACAATATAACTTCAATCAAATCAAAAATCAAACTGTCCACTTAGGCACTGATTGACTATCAATTTCACATGCTTATGTGCAAATGCATTAGACATCAGGTGGACCTTATTTTCACTTAGCAAGACACATTGAATAAAGAAGTAGTTCCGCAGGTGGGGACCACAGACATCTTCTCAGTAGCTATGCTTTCTGGCTGATATTTTGGTCACTTTTGAATGCTGGTGGTGCTTTCACATTAGTGGTAGCATAAGACGGACTCTACAATACACACAAGTGGCTCAGGTAATGCAGCTCATCCAGGATGGCCCATCAATGTGAGTTGTGGCAGGAAGGTTTGCTGTGTCTTTTAGCATAGTGTCCAGAGGGTGGACAGGCCAGTACACCAGGAGACATAGAGGAGGCCATAGAAGCCCTACAACCCAGCAGCAGGAAAGCTAGATCCACCTTTGTGCAAGGAGAAGTACTTCCAGTGCCCTGCAAAATGACCTCCATCAGGCCACAAATATGCATTTGTCTGCACGAATGTTTAGAAAACGATTCCATGAGGATGGTTTGAGGGCCCAACATCCATAGATGGGGGTTATGCTTATAGCCCAACACAGTGCAGAACATGTGGCATTTGCCAGAGAACACCAGGATTTGTAAATTCACCACTTGCACCCTGTGCTCTTCACAGATGAAAGCAGATTCCCACTGAGCACATGTGACGGATGTGACCCCATGGAGAGTGATCTGGTGCCTGTAACATCCTTCAGCATGACCAGTTTGACATTGGGTCAGTTATGGCATGGCTGGCATTTCTTTGGAGGGCTGCACAGCCCTCCCTGTGCTCACCAGAGATAGCATGATTGCCATTGGGTACGAAGATCCTCAGACATCTTGGGAGACCATATGCTGGTGTAGTTGGCCCTGGGTTCCTCCTAATGCAGGACAATGCTGGACCTCATTGGCTGGAGTGGAGTGTGACGATGGCATTGAAGCTATGGACTGACCCCCGTTAACCAGACCTGAACCGATGGAGCACATCTGGGACGTCATGTCTTAATCGATCCACCGATGTCATGTTTCACCACAGACTGTCTAGGAGTTGGCAGATTCTTAAGTCCAGGTCTGGGAGGAAATCACTCAGGATTCCATCCGCCAGGCATCGTAGGGAGGTCATACTGGCACATGGAGACCACAAACAATACTGAGCCTAAGTTTGACCTGTTATGAGGACATTATATCAAAGTTGGATCAACCTGTAGTTTTTTGGGGGTTTTTTTTTGCTTTAATGTTGTGTGTGACTCCAAATACAGGCCTGTATATGCTTAATACATTTGATTTCCATTGATAATGTTTATGTGATATTGTTGTCAGCACATTTAAATGAGAACATTTTAATTCATTTAGATGTGTTATTTGAGTGTTTCATGACAGGAAAAGAGAATTTTGCAATGTGTTTTTCCAACTTATTTGGAAAAACTTGTTGAGTTAAAAACACTGAAAAAAAATTATTGGATTATAATTGTATAATAAAAAGGTTATTCCTGGTGAGGAGTAAATTGGTACACCCCAATCTAAATGGCTAAAATCATCCACATGAGTATGACATAAAGTGAATATGATGAGACCATGGTTATGCAAGGTTGTTAAGTACATTTTTGGAATTTGGAGGGTCTTTGCCCTTCTGTACCTTAACAGAAAAGATTAAATTATATAGACACAAGATGTTTATGTGACCTACACCAAATGCAACATTTTAGGAAAATAAACTTAAGTTTGATGTAAAGCATTAAAGTAAACTGGCCAATTCACCATTTAAGAATCCTCCATTGTAGATTGTAAAACTTTTTCCCTCAGGATTTGTTTTACTCAGGTACTGTTATTATCAACAAGTACTCCCACAGTGGAGAGCTGTAACAGCTATGGTTAAGGTTCTTTTGCAATGACTCCATCTGGAAGAGAATCATTATTTTTTAAATAGAATATACTTTAACTAGACACGTGCTTTCTTTACCAAGCCACTAATTGTTGGATATCTTACAAAAACCTACATTTGGGCAAACAAAGACGGCATATAAAATAATGAGTGGGCTTGTCACTCCCAGACATGGAAATACTGATGTTACAATACTTTAATTGATCAAGTGTGTGCTGTTACGGATTCTCCTGAATAATCTGCTTTGAGTAATATCTTTGAAGATTCTCAGTCATCCAGGTCATGGTCAAGCTTTTAAAGTTCAGTGTAGTCAATTGAACCTGAAATGCTTTGATTCATAAAAAAACACTGGTCGGTTAAGGTTACCCACTGAAAACAGGCTGAGTTTAAGCAAAAAGTTTACAATTTTGAAACCTCTGAAACTGTCTTTTAAATAATTAAGTGGTTTATTCATATATTGCACTTGCACATTTTGCAATAAAAAAAAAACATCTTCCTGGATTTTTTTTTTACATTCTTAGTCCTTATGATGACACATGTATTTATAACTAGTATCTCCATCAGCTTAAAATGTCAAAAAAATGTATGCCAAAAATATCCGTTTTCACTTTGATGGTGAACATTAACACAGTGGTTAGAGGGCAAATCCTACTTCACCACCTGCTTTCACTTGGTTCTTCCTGGATCTCTGGAATAGGTTTCACCCATAAAACTCAGAGGTACAAAGGTGCAGATAGCCTGGTATGGACTGTCTGTGATCGTTTAAAAGCAGAATGTACTCAATGTTTAATCAGATTTTGAAAAATATGTTCCCTTGCCAACAGGGGCATTTTCTCACAGATGTTTTATCTGGGAAGGGATGTGAGTTAACAAGGGTTTTATAACAAGCTCCACAGGGGGCCTCAGGATGTCCCATGAAACTTTGAAATATGTTGGACATATTTTGGACATAGACAGAGGAAGGATAGTGAGTGCAGTTGTAAAAGGATGCTCAATGGTTGCACGGAGAAAAACCAATGGAAGAAGTTAAAGAGGATATAAAGGCAGTGGGTGTGAGAGAAGAAGATGCAGAAGTAGGGTTAGTTGGAGACAGAGGACTTGCTGTAGAGACATAGGAGAAAGCTAAAAGCAGAATCATTATGTCTAGAAAATATCAAGGTAAGAAGCAAGTCAAAAGTATTACAAACAAAACAACTGCACAATAAGAGAGCACAATAACACAGTTTCTTTTGTTGCAACCCCCCACCCCAAAAAAACAACAAAAAACAGGTGAGATTGTGCTATTTTTTAGTCTATATAATAATTCTTCTTCCGTGTGTTCTTATGGTAGGTCCCTTAATCTTACACTTAGTTATACATAACTGACAACATTATTAAGAATTTTAATATTCAGTACATATTGTTCTGCTGGAATCTTTCTTTCCAAAGTTTTGTTTTTGGATCATATGATTGTTAGTTTAACTCTTATGATTATCTAATCCTGGTTGATGGTATTTGTTATTTGCATAATATAGATTTTAGATAAACTATGTCTGTTTGAGATTGTTTATATTGGAACATTAGCAGGAATTAAAATTTAAAAAAAGAAATCAGTGTAAACATTCCACTAGCTTACTTTGTTATGGTCAATCGGATGTGGTCCCTGGAACAAAAACAAACTGTGACACCATCCTCCACCTGGGTAAAAAGCTCCAAAATGAACAGTGCCACATTTGTAGACAAAACTGTTACTGCTGCAATAACCATTTTTCAACATAATTTAAAGTGTGGAGCTGGCTTTACTTTTTGTTTGAAGAACTCAGCCATTTATAATGCACTGAAAAAGTATAGTGAGTATGACATCTGTTTAGATATTCATTCCTTATATAATGAGTCTTTGAAAGCCATATTAACTTTACGCTAGTATAGAACTAGCAGTAATATGTTAGCAAACAAACATGAAGCCATTCTAATTCGACTTAAACTTTGCCATTTACAGTTTGCCCCATACGTGTCACTAACCCAAACTTTATAAACAGCAGCAAGTGAGACTGCTCTGAAAAAAATTATTTATTTATTTATTTATTTGCTCTGAAAAGATTTAGCTGTGGGTTTCTATCATGCACTCCTGTTTTACAGTATGATCTAAAGCCTTTCTGGTTAATCTTATTTTTAATACTGTCCTTCTTGGAAGATCAACCTTGAACTATACATCCTTGTTATTTTTTTTTTATATATTTTATTTTACATCAGGGATTTTCTTTATATATACTTTGTTATATCACATAAAGATACATACAGAATTTCAGCATATTTTAATCTGTATACTTCCCCTTTTTATTGTAAAGTGCAGTATCTCTCTTTCCATGGAACATTACCTCTATTATAAAAACAATCTTGGTTGATGAGAACCAAATCACAGTACTGGACTTTAAGAGCTAATAGTGATTTTCTTTATCAGCTAAGTGAGTGACTTAAGTCTACTATCAGGTTCCAGTTGGTGCCCATTAAAAGACTATGTTCTATTAGGAGTGGCTTTTGATTTCGGCCTCTCCAGGATCTATGGTAGCTTTTGCAGGACCTTGTAATGTTGCCATCTGTATCAGCCCTGCATAACATACCTCAGTGGAATCATAGCCAAAAACTTGTTTCAGGTATTGTTGGTCGGGGAGAAATTTGTGTGCACTAAAATGTTATTTTTAAAGGATAGGAATTCCTAATTGATACCAAACCTTGATGATATTTGTTTTACTTATTTCTCTGATTTATGTACTTTAAGAATCAATATCAGACCTTTTAAACACAATACACATTTGGCAGGGTCTGCTATAATTTCTGGAAAGCATTGCGTGGCAAGGTGCAAACTACAGAGGGCCCGGGCGTGATTTGATTCCACGACTCCCGGGTGAAAGTCACACACGCTAACCAGTCAGCCAAAGGGATATCCCGTTGGCCAAGTAGCCAAGGCGCATGATCTATTGGAGGTACTGTGACAGGACCCCACACTGTCACAATTGGTTGAGTTTCATATGTAAAAGAAATCATCTTCATTGTTTTTTGTACGGAAATTATTTCTTTTCCATTACTGCAACATTGAATTGGGACTCAAAAAAGCCTATTCATAAATGTAATGGATCCATATCACAGGTATAAAAACTTCACCAAATAAAAGGAAACCCTACATGACATGACATCCCTACATGTCCATCTATAAAGATAATACCATATACAAATTACTGACATGTTAAAAATATCAACCAGTTAGACCAAAATTCAGTCAAAAGTAAAAAAAAATTTTCACCCTGCAAAAAATATATCTTTTTTTTACCACTGTGAAAAAAAGTGGAAATTTTTTCCACTTCATTAAATTGAATGAAAAAAAAACAAAATCCAAAGTCTATCAACAATAATTCTAGTATTTTTAACAGTGTTTAAATGGTCACAAGTTTTAGCTTTGAAATTAAACAATTTACATCTGTAAAATAATGCACTCCATGTTTCTCCACAAGCAGCAGAGTAGCTAAAGTGGTTGCATTTCCCAAACAAGCCAGTATCAAACTAATATAATCAAAAAATAACACAGTTTCAAGCCTGTGTCTTCTTTTTATTTGTTTCTGAATAGTTTCATTCTCTTTGCTTTTATACTTTACTTTCTCTCACGCTGTCATCTCATTTTGTGGATCACCTGGAGACACAGTTCTTCACTCCAGTTTGACGAATCCGCACGGGCAGGTTGAGTACGCCTCTCCGCACCCTAAAGCCACACTTTGCCCTGAGGGAGGCCTGCCAGGCCACATTAGTATGAAGCCACTTGGATCACTCTGCACTGACTGTGACAGGCCTGGGGCCCCCTTTGGTGCTCATACATTAAATAGAATTATGCATCCGTGTCTCCACAGAAGGACCCGATCAATGGGGTGGACAGCACATGCTGACAGCTGCCAAGGAGATACTTTAGTACAGTGAGATTAATATCTGCTGCAAAACTCTGGTCTTCATAGAATGTGCTGTCACCAAGCTTGGGCAGGGCACTCAAGTTAATATGGTGTTGAGGCCCCTAAACCCTGCTCAGAGTGGCAGGTCGACAGAAGCACAGCGGGAGGACTATCAAACTCTTCTTTTCATAGTTTTTAATGACAATATTATCAACTAGGAGCCAATATCTGTCTCTCTATAATCACTTCAAGATTCAGACTTCTTCCATTTACTTACTTTACTTTAAAGCCTTTTACTATATCTTAAGGGGAGTTTTCAGATGTCTTTCTTGTTGTTGTAGCAACTAAAGTAGAAGACATAATGGCAGATACATCTGATGTGCTTTTCTTTATGAGCTTGTAACAGTAAGTGTACTGGGCTTTTCAAGTCTTAATGACCACTTATGTGCTGTTACACTACACTCTATACATCTACACAGCTCTACTTAGGATAAACAGTTTTGTGGTCTATGCACCTTTTTTCTTGTTTCTAGCACATGCTGAATGCATCAGAGGCAAAGTATGGTTCACTGTCTCGCCCAAGGATACTTCAGTTTGTAGGGTGGTAAAGTTTGAAACTAAATTACTCTTCTCCCAATGAACTACAAGTCCTTAGTGATGGCCTAAATGTCCTATAAAATCTTTTCTGGTTTGCATTCATTTTTTAGTACGGCCTTAAACAGGATGCTGCTCCATCTGAAGTATGGAGTTAACCACACACTGTAAGCACCGCACTGTGACCTCAGAAGGTCCAGCTAAAATGTTCATCCTCTCATGTTTCATTCACTTTATTTTATATTGACAAACTGTAGCATCCACTGTATGCTGCCCTGCTGATTAATTCATACCGCATTAACTTTTTAGATTTTTTCTCATATTACAATCTCAAACCTCAACATTTCTTGAGATGTTATGCGATAAACCTGTTGGGATCCAGAGTCTGTCTGTCACCTTTCCTCCAGCAGAGCGCGCCGTGGGTCTCCTGGGCTGGAGCTCTCTA
>JAUZNJ010032200.1:0-13805 GCA_034780135.1 Jordanella pulchra | reverse complement strand
AGATAGATAGATAGATAGATAGATAGATAGATAGATAGATAGATAGATAGATAGATAGATAGATAGATAGATAGGTTGAAAGCGATGGCATAGCCGATGACTTCCTGCATGCCAGAGCTGATGGACCAAGTGTCTGATTACAGGTTAAGTAGAATGAGTGCTGTCTAGTTAGAGATCACTCCCATTATAACACTTTAATCTGTCTATGCTGAACGGCTGCATTTCTATCATTCTTGAGCCGCAGTCAGAGTGCTGCACAAAGCAGCTCTTTGGAGACCCCTGGTATGACCTAACAGCACAAATCAAAACTCACTCTTCTTTTCCCCCCAGCTGCCATTCGCCCTCATTCCCATCCTCACCTTCACCAGCCTGCCTTCTCTGATGAATGACTTTGTCAATGGACTGTAAGTGGATCAGAACGTACCCAGAGTTAAATCATTTGCAGCTCCTCCTGTTCTTTATCCTTCTTACCATATCTCTGCTTATCTCTGCAGGACGTATAAAATAGGAGGAGGGCTGGTGATCCTGGGTGTGTGCGCCATCAACATGTACTTTGTGGTGGTCTACGTGACTGCATTGAACAGTGTGTGGCTCTACGTTCTGGCTTCCTTCCTCTCCCTTGCATACCTCACATTTGTGGGCTACTTGGTGAGTGGCATAGGTCTACAGGAAGAGCTCAGCTTGATTGTTTGATTTTACTGCATCTATAATATTTTTATTTGGAATTATACACCCAAAATTATTGGTTATACTCTCATATATATAGATTGGTTTGTTTTGTAAGCATTTCACCATTTTGTCGCCATGAAACCCCCTTAATTTGACCAACCTAGCATTATTTTGCACTAATTAACTTTCTACTTAAATTGTCTTGATTTTTTTTTATTTAATTAAACTTTTTTTAACCAGAAGATTCATGAAAATATACCAGCATGTAGTTCATGGTATTATATGATTTATAAGGATTTGAAATTTAATATAAAGCTACAATTACACAGCATTTATATTAAGTTATGAGTTTTGGGGATAAGGAGGTGTTAACCTGATCATTACAAAGACAAAAGACATTTGTTTGATTCATGCTGAGTTTCAACATTATGGACTTTTATGGTTTTTCTATTCGATTGTTTTTCTATTCTATTGCTCTGTTTTTTTTTTCTTGTAGAATAAATGCTTATTTATGTTTTCAACAGGGAAAAAATACCAAATTTAATAGTTTTTTTTGAATGAAATAAAACAGCCTTTCGCTTTTTTTAAACCAATAAAAGACAACTTTTTATAAATATAAATTAAATAACAGCTAATTTTAATATAGTCGTGTAATAATTTAGGCCTAAAGACAAACAGGACAGTTTTGGATGCAGAGTTAGAGGTGACCTAGATGTTTATAATTTGAGGAATAAATGTTTTTTTTTCAGTCATTAGAAAGTTGTGACTGTAATGGTCTACAGTTCAAGATTAAATGCAAACTGATGCAAAAGTTTTAAGATTTTAATTAAAAATTTGAGGCAGATGAACCGCAAAAAGGTGAGGAGACATGGAGATGATCTAAGGACCTGCTGAAAACCAGCAACTGACTTTAAAAAAAGTAAAGCAAAAAGGAAACTCAGATTCATATTACTGATTAATTAGACGAAGGCTTTGGCTGAGGGAGAGATGGTGCAGGGATAATCATACGGGAGAAGCTAAGACAACTTATCCACAAATAAAAAACATAAAAGTTAAAATAAAACATAAAACTCAAAGAAATACGTAACAGAAATAAACTAGCAAACACTTGAGAATAGGCTGACAAACAGAACTAATAATGGCAGAATATTATAAGCCATAACAAACCAAATTGAAACCAAAATCTAATTTGCAGATCCTGAGAACTCAGACTTCAGACTCTGACTCAGAAAGATGAGCTTTTAACATCCCTGCTATAGGTCATTTTTTACCTACTTACTAACTTTACTAACTTACAAAAGGGAAGGACAGTTGAAGAAGGTTGGTGCAAAATGGATATATATGTTTGTTACTGATGGTATGCTTTGTCCACCTTATAAATCTTCAGGAAGGTGAAGAGAATCAGAATATTTTGGTTTTGTACCGACTGCCTTTGTCTCTGATACATATGATAGTAAATATGAATTGAATTTAATTCGACATGTTACGAGTGATCACAAAATAACCGCAAAGCAGGAACTACGTGACTTCTTTAAATTAGAAATGTTCTCTGTGTTATCAACCACCGTCCTCTGACAGATACGACCTTTGACCCGTGTGCGTGTGTTCCCGTGTCACAGGTATGGCTGTGTCTTATAGCACTGGGAGTGTCCTGCCTGGATCCAAGCTCCAGGAGAGGAAACGACACGACTGTCCTCATAGATGAGCAGCCGGAGTTTGACACCTGAGTCAGATGTATGTTAAAGTGAACCTTTGGATCATCGGTGCAGCTGCTAACAGGGACCTGGACCCATATCCGGCTCTCTAAATCCACAGTTTATTGACATCTAAATGGTGCTTAAGATGTTTTTCCTAATATGTAATTTATAATATATTTTATCTTGTCTTTATCTTTAATGTAAAAAAGTGAAAGGGTTGAAGGGAACTCATTTTCCAGTGTTTCAAAGCACCAGAATGGGATTGTTGGAGTTAAATTGCTTCCAAAACAGCTTTGATTCATCGTTGCATGGGCACCAGACACCCTATCAAGTTGTGTAGATGTGTTATAGGAGCTTGCTAGGTTCCTTGTATACAGCACTTCTTACTAGTAATTAGATCCTCTGAACTTGTCCAAATATTGTCACCTTCAAACCAGAACCCCAAGTTATTTATTAGAATTGTATTATTTTAAAATTAAGGGAAATGGATAGGTGGTTATCAAAATATTATCTGCTCAGATCCATTTTCAAATCTGCACTTCAACTAGATCACTCAGACAAACTGTGTGTGTTTATTCAGGGATGTTCCTTCTGGAAGGTAACTGTCAACTATCCAGCAGGATAAATCTACTGATGTTTTCCAGATGTTTTCTGTTCCTTTTACCCTCCAATTAACTCTTGCTCACTTCATCTCCCCATTAATTAAAGGGACCACCACAGCATGATGCTGCCACCACTATGCTTCACTATAGGTACCCTTAGATAGATAACCTTTGACTCACCAGCTTGACATTGTATTAAGGACCTGAATCATATCTGCCTATAGAGTTGAACTATATTAGTATGAGTTTGTTTCACGGGGGATTTCTGCATGCTGGTTTAGGTTAGTCATGTTTTGACTGGAGCAGTTCTCCTACATTCTATTCATTTTTGGATGATGACTTGAACTAACGTGAATTGAAATGTTCAGCTTCCTGTATCATTTCAGAACCCAACCCTTCTCTAAACCTCTCCACAACGTTCGCCCTGAGCTGTCAGTTTCCTGGTCTTCATGATCCTTCGTTCACTGAAGTTCTCCAACAAAGCAAAATTGGTTATAATTTCTTGAGGGATATCAGAGTTAAGACGTGGTATAATGCTTGTCCCACTTTCCAGACCTTTTCCCGACTTTTTTATTTTGATTCTTATTAAGTGTGCATCTTTTTTCTTTCACTTTGCATTTACTTTATGTTGATACATTGAATTTTGAGACATGATCCACAAATGACAAGATGTGGAAAAGTGTGAAGGTAAACTCTTCATACTTTTATAGTGTTCTGTTATTGCCAATATTTATTACTTTCTAACAAATTTTACATTCCAATAAGAGGATCAGTGTTATTAACTTTAAATGTTTGAAGACACACCCAGATTTTGGGGGGTTTATAATACCAATCTCTTTCTGCTGTAGAATTGTGTGGTGGATTTAATTTTAATTTGATGAACCAATCATAGAGATTAACAGATAAAGCAGGTCAGCTTCCGTATTAGAAAAAAAGAAGCTGTGGACTTTGAGACACCACTAGTAATGTTAAGTAGCTTCCCTTTATAGCCACAAGGAGGCAGTGCAGAGCACCACAGGCGGATGCCATGAACGTAAACACATCTTACAACCAAACCCAGCAGATTAAAGGGCATGTTTGTGTTGTGACAGAAGCTGCGTCGCTTTGCCCAACATACCAGACTGCAGGCTTGCAGTTACTGGATCAGACTGTAATATTTAGGGTGTTTATCCAGAGGTGCTGGTGTTGCACATGCCTGTGGTGGCGGCATGTCTGAGGAGCAGCAAACATTGTGTAATATTGAGCAGGCGCTGTCGGTTTTAGTGCTGCCTGAATTCCAGCATTGGAAGGATTATGTCTTTAAATGCTTGATGAGAGGAAAGGTGGAAGGACAAGTTTTTCTTTGCACTGAGATGAAGAACTTTTATCTCTGTTTTACTCTATCCCTCGCTCTCTGGCTCCCTGTTATGGAGGCCGGGTTATGTAAGAGGGGAGAGTGATCCCACCTCCCTTCTCTGTTTTTGTTTTTCTCAATGAGCCAATGTCTCCCTGCTTAGGCCTCGCAGCCGGCCCGGTCCTGTAGGCCCCTTTTCCTGGAAATACAGCCTTAGCAGAGGCCAGTCAGGGGCAGGCCTGTGAGGGTGGGGGGTTCTTCCAGCAAATCACATGATTGTTCACCCTTCAGTCCCAGCCTTACATGAGACTCAGATGTTACCAGCTAGATTACATTCAACAAGCTTGAACCTTTGCTGTTGTACAGCAAAGCGCTTAAAGGTGGAAGTATATGCAGGTGGGAAGGGTAGAATAAGACTGACAATCATTCACAGAAGTAATACGTTTGTTTGTGTTTTGCACAAAGAACACTGAGCTCACAGGGCAAAGATGTTCTGCATCATTTTTCCAGCTAATTTCTGTTTAAACTTTTAACGTTGAAGCTACCAAAGTCAGAAGGAAAACTTTTTCTTATTATGAATATACAAAAATTAAGTGTTTTTTGTTTAACTATTTATAACTTTTCTGATGTGTTTTTATTTCCCTTCAGTGAGCAAACAGTTTTGATTTTGTACACTGTGGTGTCACTTTGTGGCTGATTTAAATTTCTAACTAGGTTTTTTAAGGGTTTTTAAACCACTGAAATACTTTTTATGTTTTTGCTAAACCTTTTCCTCACAAAAGGGAAATAGTTTTAATAAATTAAACTGTACAAAAAATAACAATGTTGTGTCAAAGTATTATCTGCAAATGTTCTGACCGAAAGATGGACTATTTCTTTGCATCTAATACTTAGCTTTCAAAAATATGTTTATTGTCTCACAGTGGGGATATTCAGGTGGGATGGTGGCAGAAAACACATAAAGAACACAAGACGTGTGAAAGACTAGATATGAAAATACTAAAAATGTACAATATAAGCTGTAAAGCAGAAAAGAAAATAACACCTCTCAGAAAGAAAGACGGGTATTAATCAAAAAGACATGTTTGATGAAAAAAATTAAAATGATTTAAATTAAAAAGAACAGCAGTTACTTTAAAGAATTTAAAAGAGAAAAGAGTGGAGCTTTCAGGGCAGCTAGCTGAACGTTCTTATCAAAAAACAGAAATGACAAAAATGTTACTGCTTCTAAAAATTAAATAACTGTAAATACAAGCACTTTTTTCTTTATTTTAGGTGGTCAGGAATGGATGATTAGAAATGTTACAATTTGATTAGACTTTTTTTCCCATCTTCATAAATAAAAAATGTTAAATCACAGACAAGAAAGGGCAGCTAAATCTGCCTTTCCAGCAAATCTTTGTTTACCTTTTCAGGCCTTAAACTGTCTCATCGATGTTCAAATGTGATTGGAGTTGAACTTCTTAAATATTGGAAATTAAGTTGGGGCATTATATCTTCTTCATGGCTTTCTCAGCTCTGTAGGCCCATAAGCCTCCCATTTCCACCGAGCACTGTTGGAAATGGGAGTTGCTCAGACGTTTTTAAAAAGTGTTTTTTCATCCATCCGTCCATCTTCTCTCGCTTTATCCTATCTCCGGCAGTCTATGGGCATAAGGCAGGGTACACCCAGGACAGGACGCCAGTCTGTCACAAGGCAACACATAGACACACAAGGACAAACAACCATACACACACACACTAACACCTAAGGACAATTGAAAGATACCAATTTACCTAACAGTCATGCTTTTGGACAGCGGGAGGAAGCCGGAGTACCCGGAGAGAACCCACGCATGTACAGGGAGAACATGCAAACTCCATGCAGAAAGACCCCAGGCCGGGACCGAACCCAGAACCTTCTTGCTGCAAGGCAACAGCGCTAACCACTGTGCAACCATTTTCATTAATGGTTTATTTGTTATTTTGTATTATCTATATTTTAGAGATATTTTACTGCTTCTATTATTTTAGACTTTACTTTTGGTAAAGTCTGTTAGTATAAAACTGTCCAATAAAAAGAAATGTGATTCTTTTAGGGGGATTAAACTAGGAAACATTGTAAAACTTGACTGTGGGTGGCGCTGTTTCTAGGACAGACAAGCGTAAATGAAAGGAAGGAATTGAAATGAACAAATGTGTAAAATTTAGCAGAGCTTTGATGAGGATAAGTAATTTAAAACTAATTAAATAATGTTTAATTGGCAGGTAAGTCCAGTGTTATTTGCAGTTGGCTTGAAACATACAGTGTAAGGCCAGTTTGAGTATGAGAAAAAGATTTTGGTTTTATATTTCATCATTTTCTAGTAAAAAAAATGAATGAATTCAAACCAAACTTATGTATTAGACTTGTTTTAACAAAAAAAAAACAAAGACCACAAGCTTGTTATTCAGTGTAATCTGGTGTATTTTTGTTATTCATTTCCTTGTGTGTTTGTTGCGCAGCTCGGCTGACATTTTCTGAATCAGCTTGATCCAAAAAACAACAAATTGTAGCTCCTGATCTTTAATCTTTCACAAGGTCAGCAGTAAGATCACTATCCAGAGTAGGAGATGAACTCCACACTGCTGTGTTGAATCCAGACAGTCCTCAGCCTTACAGACGTCATTACCCAACAGAAACGCACACGGTTGATGCTATTAAAGTTGAGATATGTACATTTGCATGTGACACACTAGTGAAACAATAATGTATTTTTGTACATTTTCACAATGTGGGATGTCTCACACACCGAGTCACGCAAAGGATTGTGGGATTCCCTATAGCTCCTTAGACAGGAACATTGGAAGGTCCCTATGCTAACTAAATGATGAATCCTACCTCCTTCCTTCGTTTTCCAGCACTATTCGGACAGCTCCTATCATGGCGATCACTGCTGCACTTCTGCTTTGGCCTAATGTGTCATTACCAGTCTGCTGTTCTGATCAAGCCATCGTCTGCTCCTCTTTATGGGACACCTCAGGGATCCATTTTGGGGCCTCTACTTCTTTATCACCCAACTGTACCTCCTTCCAAAGTTGATAAATTTCCTACAACATATCCTTTTCTGCCCTTCTGACAAAACATGATGAATTAAGTCTAACTTTCCTAAACTAATACTAAAATCAGCGTATTCTGCTCGCTGCTGGCTAACAGGCAGTAAAATCTACACCCAAATCTCATGCTCCATCTGAAAAACTTGGAATTAATTCTAGATTCTGATTTCCAGATTTAGACCAATCTGTTCTGAAACTTAAGAGTCATCGTAAATGTAAATGTAGTCACCAAGAAAAAAAACATTCTTGCCGTGATTACTTTTATGATTCAGTCTTTGATACAGTCCTTGTTGATGAATTATTACCCATCTTCTAAAAATACTTCATTTTAAGGTTTTGTTGATTATTTCTAAAGCCTTAACTAAGCTACAGAAGTATCTCAATGTTTTCTTGAGCCCATTGTCACCACAACATCTCTAACATCTTGTAGGCCAGGAATAGTGATATTGTTCATCTGTATTCCTTTTGTTGTCTGTATCTATGTATTGGGCTGTTCCTGGTGGGCATGCCATTTTTGCTCTTGCCAGTCTTTTTAATATCCAGCATGTCCTGCACGTACCGGAGACCAATTTGCAACCATTAATCAGACAGAACCTCTCATTTGCTGTCCTCCTTCCATCCCTCTCTCGTCCAAAATCTTATTTTTTCCCTTTTTTTCTCAAATTTATTGTCTGTTTTACACGATGCTTCCTGGTGTTTTCAAATTTTAGTTTTAAATCTCTATTTTTTTTATTGTAGTGTGTTTTTGATATGATTTAGAGCACTCTGGGCAGTAAGAAAAGAGCGTTTGAAAAGTTGTTAACGACCTGCTTACTTTGTAAAGAGAGATGGATTTAACAGGTGTGTGATGTTTGAGGTGGCTTGTTTTAGATCAGGTTTTCCAGATGCCTCTGCCTGGGGGCCCTTTTTCTACGGCGACTGGCCCCTGCCACCGTACTTTGTCTCCCCTCAGCTCACAGAGCAGAAAACAGGGCAGAGATAATGGACTTCAAGTCGAAGTAGTAAACATCGGCACCAGCTTCGAACCGCCTGACATTTTCCAGCTGTGCGGTCCGTACTTATGGCGTGTGTATTTTTACACACATCTGTCAGTGCTGCCTTGAAATGTCCAACACCAGGAATGCAAACAGCGGGGCCACTCTTGTTTATGTCTTGCCTTGTGGCTGCTGTGGGCACTGGCAGGGCTCGTGGTGTAGTGGGCTCACACGTGCTTGGAGCGAACTACCTCAACTCTGCAGCAACTTTAGCTTTATTTGTTTAATTCCCCTGTTTTTATATTAAGAAAATCTCTAAGTACTTGCTTAATTAAATATAAATAAGGTAAAGAGGCAGAGTGAAATTCACCTGAAAGCCGGTTTTATAACAGAAAACCTCATCTGGATTTGGATATGATGCAGAGATTGCCATGTTAAGGTGTCGGCTGCAGTTTGTATTCTCAAATACTTGAGAATACATTGTCTCATTCTAACCCCACACCCTCCAGCTTCACTCATTCCTGCAAGTTTTTTTGTTGCTGTTTTTTTTTTCTTTTTTTGCTGTTCTTCTTGGAAAAACAAGTTACGGTTTCATTTTATGATTGTGTCAATAAAGGAAAGTGAGAAAGGAAAAGGAGGAGGAGGAGGGAGAGAGAGGAGCATGAAAGGAGCCTGGGTCATCGGTTTCACTCTGCCCTCTCTTACCTTCCTTGCTCAACTCTGATGCATCCACAATCCAAACCTCCCTCTCTTGCGGGGAGGTTCATTTGCAAATCAGATGCTGAAGAAAGAAACTGGAATGATCCATGTGCTTCAAAAGCTGTGATTGGTGTAAGTGATCAGCAAGCAGACTGCTGCTAACATCTTCATATTTCATTTAAGAGATTCAAAAAGGCAGCAGAAAGTCAAGTAGAAACTCCAGGTTGCAGTGGATTTTTGTTGTTTCAAGGTTTTCTCTGGATTTATTCTTGGTTTGGTTTTAATAGCAAATATCACATTACCTATATTAAATTAATGAGGTTCTGGTGGAATGTTTACACACACTTGTCACGTGTGCGAAAATCCCAATAAATCATCTGAACTGTACTTTTTCTCGGTTTAAATATTTGTAAGACACATGATTTCAACAGGTTTCAAAAGCAAGGATTGGGTGCACAAGCTTGAACGTGTCAGGAGTTTTCTTTCAGACACACAAGTTTACCATTACACATATACGCTCAAATAGATCCATACACACTCCATAACCTTTGGGCAAAATTCCCTGAGCTATCTCAGTGTATGAGTTAGAAACCATACACTGTTATGGACAAGCTTCTGGCCTCTTCCTGGTTAAACCTTTCAAGACTCCACTGAGCAGAAATAGTAAAGGTCATTTAACGTGGATAGTTTTGTGGCAAAACTATGTATCTTAAGCTGAATCTATTCATATTTCATAAGGATTTAGGTCTGTGCCATTAAAGAGGTTTAAATATTGGATGCTGTATCTCTTTCAAAACTAGTTTCAATGTGCATACTTCTATCTAAGTTGGATCAATCAATCAGTCAATCCGTCCGTCCGTCTGTCCCTTTATCTATCTATATTATATTTTTAAATAAAACAAATATATATTCTTTTTTCATAATTTATTATTTTTCATGATTTGTTTTTCAGTCCTGGACAACAGTAAATCATGGGTTAACCTAAACTGCCTCAAAGTAAATCAACCCTTAGTTAACCTGGAAACCTACTCTACTAAAGACCAATCACTTTTTAATATACTAAATTGTGTGCTTTTAAACTTTGCATGTTAGATGGCATTTAATCAATTTGAGTTTTAAACACCATGCGCCAAACCTTACTTCTTGGGATGTTGAGCCCCGGTGCTAAACAGAATCTTCTGCTGCATCCGGACTGAGCATATTCCATTTTAAAAGAGATGCATAATTTGTGTAACTGGTTAGACTGTTTTTGCTTGAGGTGCGTCTGATCACTCTTCTAATTCTAAATTAGAAAATACAGCAAGAAAATATTGTTTAACCTAAAACTTTCTCCTAGATTACCAAAAAATATATAAAAAATATATCCTATATAATATCTTATATAACCTTAATATGCCTCATCTTAACTAGATGGTTGAATAGCCCATTTGGGTCCTGGACCCCCTTGTACTTCCTCATCAACAGCCAGGACCACTACTCTCAAAACATTTGTTCCAATTTCTTCAGTTCATGAAATAACCAAACAATTCGCAATCATCAGCATTGGTTTGTCCCATAGAATTATGACATTTCCAATCAACATCCTTCTTAGTGTTGTATCATGAACACTGACCTTAACAGAGTAAAAGTAGGTCTGTAGATTTGTAGATGTTAAGTTTCTTTTGTGACCTCCTGCATGAGTTTTTTATGCTCTCTTGGAGTAAGTTTGGTCATTAATGGGTGGTTTACGCTAATCTAGATTTTATCCAAATGGCTGTTACTGTAGCTACTAAAGTCCCAATGTTTTATAGATAGATTTGTATCTCTTTTTAGACTGATCAAACTCATAGAAATTGGTTCTTGAATATCTTAAATTCAAGATTGGATAAGCATGTCTGTGAACAATATTGTTTATTTAGTCCTACAGGTTTTATTTAATTTAAGAAATTTACCACAGGTGGCTGATGAAATAAAAACCTGATTTCCAAAACGGTGTTTTAATGTTTCGTTGATGGGATAATTATATTTCAATAGAGGTTGAAATAGGTTTGAATTTAGTAAGCCCGTCCTTGATATATCAAAATAAAAAAAGAAAAGATTAATATCTTTTTAATATTTTTTAGCATACTTATAATTATACATCAGTATAATTTTTCAGAGCAGCCGTTTGAGATGAAAGCAGTACTCAGCATACCGTTAAATAAATTAAACATATTTCATTCTAATCTTAATAGCCCTTTTTTGCGCTAAAGTGTAATCTGTTTATTTTCTAAGATTTGATAAACAAGGCGCGCGCCCATTTACAATGAGAAGCACTGGAATGTGTTCCGCGGAGCGCGTGCAAGATAGGGAGGAATGCCATGACCACGCCCCCTTTGATCAAATCGTCCAATCAGAGCCGGTAGACGGTTTCAAGGCACTCCTGGAGTGCGGTCCGTGGAAAAACAAAACCCCGCATAACATCAAAACCCGTATTTTCCAGCCAACTATCACCCAGAATCCTATTTTCTGTGTCAGATTTTACGTTTCGGAGTGACAGACGCGGGTTTTTGCCGCTCATTGGGACCGTGCGGGCGGTGTTGTTTATCTGTAGTAAAGGGGGACTTGAAACCGACCTCCCTTGCCCCATTTCCTCGGTTGTTTTCCTCCTCTCGCCTGGATTCTCCATGTTGTTGGTGCAAAAGTGACGGCAGAGGTGGGCTACTCGGCGGCTATCACCACCAAATAGCGGTACACCAGTGGAGACGGAGCGGGCAGAGTGTCAGATAACCTCCGGAAAAGATATCCAAGTGCCTCGCCCCCATCCTACCACCTTAGACAAGCGACTGAAGAACAAGAAACAGCGGTGTGGGAGAAGAAAGGAACCAGGCAGGGACGAGATAAATCCGGACCATAACTGAGGCGGGTCACTCGGTAACCTCGGTGTATACTGCAAGAGTCGCCTTATCAATAAAAAAAACCCAATGAGGGACGCTCATCGGTGCTCGGGGACAGGATTTGAGGATTTTGAGGGCTCTGTGATTGTCAGATGGAAAGTTCTGTTATCACCCAAGTACAGAAAGAAGACGTCCAAGTGTCACCGAAAACAGGTGAGCTCGTTCTGGGCAACATTTCAACCCACAGCTGTTCTGTTTATTCTCGTTGTTCAGAAGCCCCAGCCGTCTGTGAGTGTAATAAAATCCACTAAGAGCGCCTGTTTTTATTTGACAGTTGAGGGCTGCGGTCTGAAAGGCGCGCTGTCTTGTTTTGGCTTTTTTTTTTCTCCCCCTCTCAGATCTAAGTGATCACTGTGGAATACCCACGCGTATCCTGCTTGTTTAATACGAAGTCGTTCTTTTTAAGAAAAAGCTGGGAGTTTATTTTCTTTTCTCTCCGTAATCGCAAGAAAAACAGCATCAAATTACAGCTAAGGACATTTAGCGCCAGTTTTATATAACAACACCCTGAAGCGTGTTTTACATGATTTGCACTGCATCGTACTTTTATGAGTTCACGATGTCCATTACAGCCCGAGCTTAGCTATTGTTGATCCTGTTTGTCTCTTTCTGCAGTGGGTGCAAATCTGTGTCTCCTCTTCATGTTATTGTCAGTGGCGGCACCAAGGGGGGTCTGGGGGGTCTCTGGGCACCCTTTTTAACTCCTGTTAGGGGTGATAGTAGCTTCTTTTTAGCTGCATGTCTTAACAAAATGTTTTTCATGAAAGAGGAAGGGAAGAAAGTTCAAATTCAAAAGAGATCACGTGAGAATGTTGAAAGTCAAGTATTTTATAAGCTAGTTTTGGTCCATTTCTCTCACTTAAATTATAGTTCAATCAATAAAGATCTCTCCTTTACCTTTAATGTTTTATTGTGTTGTTGTTTACTGCCTTCACTATTATGAATCTATCTTGTATTTTTTTATTTCCTTTTGCATAAAGTGTTGAGTGGTTGCTATAACAGATATTTCCACTTGGCAAAGAGACAAAAAGCATGAAGAAAAGCTTTTTTCAACGTTTGTTAATAACTACATTGACAAGTATCTGTGTGTAAACTAATAAATAATGTAAATTAGTAAATAATAACAAAGTATATAGTCTGGAACAAATAGATAACAACCATTATATAATAATTGAAATACAAACTGGTATGTTTTTGTGTACTTTATAATAATACCCAAATAATACAGGTATGATAAAGTAAAATACTGTTCATGAAATCAAGTTTGTGTGCAAGTATGTATAAGGCATAGGACATGATGTACAGCAATGGAAAGAACAGCAAAGACACACCCACTAACTCTAACTGGGCCAACTGAAGACACCCCTAGATCCTAAACAATCATTTTACCATGTTTTCGGGAGGGGTTAGAATCAATGCGATTTCTTTACGTGTGATAATCCTTTCTGCAAACCGTTTGTCACAACTGTAGACTGAAAAATGTCCACAAATAAGAAGAGTGAGACAGAATACTCTACACAGAAACAAAGAGACCTTCAGCTTATAGTCTCTTTCTAAATAAACATTGTGATTTAATCCTTTGTGTGCCCCGCATGTTCAGTAAGTACCATAGTAGTTGATATTAAGTTAATGTTTATATGCGTAATATATTCACGCCTGAGGTCAGGAGAGAAAACAGGCGCTTTGACAGGTATTGGAGTCAGACGTTGGTTAGGATTAGATTCTGGTCCATATGATAAAGTTGAGTAAATTTACCAATATTATCTAGTTGGTTTTACATTTTTAAAAAGAAAACAACAAACAATTGTGTTTGTACTGTCTGTGGAAATGTGTCCTAACAG